>JARHVA010007976.1:197500-237500 GCA_037957365.1 Torreya grandis | reverse complement strand
AGCATTATGAACATATGAAAATGTTATAATCAAACTGTTGGAAGAAATGGTAAGGACATAGAAATCATATTAGCCATTTCTTATTGTCAAGGGTGGATTAAAATGCCATTATATTTTATTTTAATGTGGTTGGGATCCATACCTCATGTGCAGCTCAAAGCAATGATCCAATTTTATTGATCCTAGGATAAGATTTTGATGTCTAAAAATTCTACCTTGTAACTTCCATTCCTTCATAAAAAATCACATCATGCTTAATAACATACAAAAACACCATACTCATAAACTTGAAAGAAAGGGGAAGGCCATATAGAAAATGAAAATAGTGAAAGATTTCAAGGGGAGATGAAAAATGATGGTGAAGGCTAATGGTATGGTATTTATGATGATATCATACATGAAGGGACCTATATCAAAAATTATATCTATATTAAGGATAAATTTTTCATTGACATGACCATCACCAATTAAAGAGGGATCCATAGCTTCTAAGGAGGCAACATATTTTACTGACCATTTTTTATTGTTAAGAGTAGACGAAGATGTCATGAGCACTTATATGATTGTGATAGTGCTCCATGTCTGATGTATGGTGTAAATCAATCATGTAATGTCATTAATGTGGGGACAAGACATTGAGGTCTCAAAGCCTTTCTTGTTGTTTCTATTCATCCATATTGTAAAGACATTAATCCATGACAACAAAACATTACTTCCCTATATACAGTCTACCCCAATAATTACCTATTTTATGTCATGTGAATCATCTCAACATCTTGGCAAGCAAAGAAATTGGATTAAAATAAAGAACATAAAACTCCAAAATGCATCAATAGTCTAAAAGCTAGTCAGTCATCATCACTAACTATACACAATTCACACAAATGCTTGGAATTAGAATGCTAATGATTATTGGTGAAGATCATTCCTATATATAGTATGGAAATGATTTTCTATTAGCCACGTCACACCATGTTTTGATCACCCTAAAACATTGTGTGAAATGTTTCATAAAGATTTTTTTCTAGATTACATTGGTATCTGTTAGGATTTGAGCTAACATTTAGGCCATCTAGAGATTACGTGGTTCTAAACAAATTATTATATTTGCATGTCTCATATACATAATAAATAGGAATAGAGCATCTGAGGTTCCTATTTCCTTGATGAGGATAACATGATGCTAATTTAATTGTGGGAAGGCTGCATATTCAATGTGCGATTAAAATTAGCACTATGATTTTAATTCTATGCATACAAGATAATGAGGTTTCAAAGTCAATATTATAAGACATACTTATGCCTTTTTTTCAAACAAAAACTTCATGATAGGTTACCTACCAAAATCAAAAAGGAAAAAATAAATTTTATATACTAGAATTGAAATTTTACTTCTGAGATGTAGATTTCTAATTAGTAGAGTTGTGTGGTGAGTAACATGGGTGTTGGTGGTTCCATAGTTGGTGCAGAAGTCATCATCATCAATGTGTTTTACAAAAAGCATGGTAGATGTTTATAGTATGGTGTTAAGGGTGTATGCAAAACATTTCCTTTTTTGAAATATTTTATTTAAATATATTTGAAATTTATGGTATATTTCACATTTAATATAACCTATAGTCTAATATTTAATATAGTATTATATAATATGATTTAATATCTAGTATAAATAATATCATGTAATATTTATATATATCTATTATATATTATTGTATATCAACAAAAAGATGATTTAGGATCTCCTTATTTTTCCATTGTGAGCCAACAAGTGGTAGTCTTTCTATCTTAACCTATGCATAGATTGGTATTTGAAGACCAATGACTATGCTTGGATTTTTTGGTGTCCACATCATACACTTAAAATACTTACCAAAAAAATAATGATGTGATTGAGTTAGTTGATACCACTACCAATGCAAAAATTGATCACTTACCAAAAAAAACACAAGAATCAAATATAAAATTATTTTGGCATTCCTTGAACCCTAGGGAAATGAATAGTATCATTTAAAAGTTTCATTACAATGATAGGTGGTCCCTACAGTGGCATCTGGGGGGTGTCAAAGAGTGTAATGATGTGAGTGGGTTGGCAATTAATTAATTAGAATCCAACTTAATAAAATAATTTAACATGGGGAAGTGTGGAAGAGTATAATTAATAATTAATTAGAAGCCAACTTTTAATTATATATTTATCATGCTAGAATATATGATAGAAGAATTATATTTTTTATTGTGTAAATTTTGACTTTTAATTATATATTTATCATATTATAATATATGATAGGTGAATTTTATTTGTTATTTTTAAATTTTATTTACTTTAAAATAAAGGAATTTATTTATTTATCAAGCTGAAATATATAATAGGTGAATTATATTTGTTATTATGGTAATTTTATTTATTTTAAAACATAATAATTTATTTATTTATTTTTTATATTTTTTATTGTCGTAATTTTGTTTTACTTTAAAATAAAATAATGTCTTTATTTATCATGCTAGTTCTTGTGGTAATTTTATTTATTTTAAAATCAAAAAAATAGATTTACTTATTTAAATTTGTTGTTACTAAATTCATGTAAAACTGACATTAAAAAAAAAAGTCAAAAAATATAGTGAGGTCCAAAATAACTTATAAAATCATACAAGCATATCCAAACGTAGAAGACAATCATAATCATAATAAACTTCATTCTATCTACCAGTTAATTTTTATTAATGTTTTGTCTATTTTCCTAATTCATTTAGGAATGTTGGATTTAATATCTAAGAAAATAAAAATGAAATGCCTAATTTTTTAGATATCAAGTACTAAGAATTTTTTCACAACTTTTCATATATTAATTTATATCAATTTCTTCCATCAAGAGATGATATTATCTCTTTAAATGATACAATAGAATATAAATAACACAATTAAAATTATAGTAACATGAATTTTAAGACAACAATATTTGACATTAAACTGATACAATAGAATATAACTAGCATACATATCTTAGATAAATCTATGTAAAATATACCGATATATATCATTCTCGAGGCACCTATATCATATTGAACTGGGAATTCCACAAGAATGAAATGTATCATTGTGTTTTACATAAATTATCTAAAATATCTATGCTAGTATTATCCTTTTATAGTGCCTTGCATTGAGACATTCATTTTTTAGTCAATGGCCTTAAAAACTATTATTATGTCATGGACTTATGTTTTTCATTATCATTAATCATGAAAAATTATTATGAAAATATACATAGTGGAATATAGATATTTATAGGTTTGGATACGTATGTGAATGGATGTATTTATATGTTTCGTTATGAGATCATATGTCTATGTTAACAAATTACCTCTTTATGTAATCTTATATTTCTCATTAGCATAATAATAATAACGTTGTATTAAAATTACATTTGAGATGATGATTCTATGGTAAACTAAAGTTTAATATATCAATATCGTTGATTATCAAGATTATAGATTCATTTTGTTATAACATAAAAGTATCTAGATTATTATTATTTATGACGATAATATAAATAATAATAACATTATAATGATATTAAAATAAGTTGGTATGGGATTTATATATTTTCTATTGGTGTAATATTTGAGATGATACAGTGCAACAAAAATTGGGTCAAAAAAATAACCATAAAGAATGAACACAAATGTTATAATTAATAATAATAACTACCTTGCATGTAAATAGATTACATAACAATTTAATCTTAAAAACACTTAATATTTTATGATGGAGTGTCCCAAATTCAAACGATCATATTTTATTCTAATGAGAACTATCCTTCACACGACCATTGAATAATATACACATATCGGTGATTAAAGTATGAAGTCGATAAAAGAAAAAAATTAGAGACTTTTAAAAATGGAAAGCAAAAAAAGAGATCCATCAATTGAAAATTATAATTTATCGGTGATTCAGGTATGAAGTTGATAAAAGAAAAAAATGGGAGAATTGAATTAGAAATGGAAAGCAAAAGAGAGATCCATCAATTGATAATTATAATTTATCATTAAGTGTAACAAAAGAACACACTGAAAATCAATGAGTGTGCGAAAAAATAAAATAAAAATTCAACCTTTGTACCAACCTGAGTTGATTGAGGACTCTGACACATTAGAAGGAAATAAAATCAAAGATAATGTTGATACCCAACATGTAAAATATGTATACTTTGGTAAGAAAAGACAGTATAATTGAATGTGATATTTTTTATTTACAAACAAGGAATAGGTATACATATTGATTAGGCACACTAGTTAGTTTGGGAAAGAAGATACAAATAAAGAGTTGATCAAAGAATTGTAAATTTAGACCAGTAACGGTTGGCAGCATAATAACCGTGTAGCAAGTAGCATTCATTGATTTATTGTGTTCCTCTTCCTATTTTGAGATATGGTTTTATGAAATGATCATTGATCTTTTTTCTCGTGTTAAATTCTCTTTTTTTGTTTTGTTTTATGGTTTTGCCTTTCTAAATAATGTGGCTTTATTTATTGATTTGTGGATCTTATTTTTGTGGAGTTCTTTCATCGTCAATGATTACATTTTATTATAGTGGTTTTTCTCATGTTAAATTCTCTTTTATTGTTTTGTTTTATGATTTTCGTTTTTGTGAATGATGTAGCCTTATTTATTGATCTGTGGATCTTATTTTTGTAGAATTTTTCATCATCAATAATTCCATTTTATTAGTGGTTAGACTCTTATTTATTTTATTATTTTTATTGGTGTTGTATTTTTTTTAATCTTTGCTGTTTTCTTAGTTGGGTTGAATAAGGAAAATAATAGAGTTTCACATCCATAATTACTTCTGTGTCCATTAACATTATTTTTTATAGTTACACAATAGAGGTCTCGGCTAAGGTGTTTGAAGTGTGAGTACAGTTTCAGGGTTCGTTTTCTTGGGGGTGGTTGATTTCTATAAAGTAAATTGTATCCGTTAATAATATAGGTTTATTTGTTATTGATTATGTGATTATATGTTTTGACGACATTTGTATCTCAAGAATATTTGGATTTTGGGTTTTTAGTTTTGAAATAATTTATTTTTATTTTTAATAGTTATAGATTTATCTCAATTTTAATTGGAAATATTTTATTGAAATGGATTATAATTTTTTTATAATTTACCTTCTTGAATCTGTTGTTATTTCATGCTAAATCTGTGTGACCCGCTTCGTTTTTAAAACACTAGTTAGGTAAATTCATGTTATGAATCAATAGAATGGTGGGGTATAAATTGGAAAAAAAATTGATTAGTCATTAAATAGTGAATTTTATAATAACTAAATCAGTATAGCAGTCACAATATTTCTTATTATCTTCTTGTGGACATTATGCACTCATAGTGAAGGTCACTGACAGGACTATGGCACAAATTTATCTTCTCATCTGAGAACTATTTCATCGTATTAAGACTAATTAATGATCATACATTCTTACTTTTTTATATATATCTTATACATTAAAAAAAAATAGCTAAACAATGAATAGTTTCTATTGTGTAGTGATAGAGTTAAATACTGGAGTTGACAATATTGTGTTTATTTTATGATAATTATATATAATTATTAATTTTTTTCAAAAAAAGTTAGTATAATATATTACTATTTAAAGTATTAAAGTTCGTTTTTAATGTTATTTGATAATGTTTCTGCTCTCACAGAAATATAAATAAATATAAACACAAATTAAGCATTGAAAAATGAATTTGGGATGATTTACTATTGTCTCTATTATTTTAAATATAAGAGGCACACATATTAGTATGTGTGACTATTAATTTACATTGTAAATAAGAATAAAACCCCCATAGTGATAATTCTGGTAACACCTTGAAATCATTACTGTGCTTCAAGTCATGGATTTCCCATCTTCAAGAAACTAAACCTGTAGGTGTTTGCTATATGCCACGGAAAGGCATGAACCTATGCGATAAAATACCGTGATATGTTATGAATAAATGGAATCCCTATAAGATATATGAATAGCCACTGTAGTAAGGATGATGAAAGGTGTGTGTCTTAATTAATCAACGAGTAGTATCATCATCGAACCATAAACAAGTTGCATTAAACAAAGAAAAGAGTGTCCGATTGATTATGTTGTAATGATTTTATAATAAAATAAGAGTTTCTTACTATGAGCAGGAAATTTGATTATGATAACCCCATAAAATATATACGTTTCCTTTTTAAAAAAGCTTAGTTGCTTCCCTACAAACAGCAGAATCCATATAATTGGGTAAATTTATTTGTATAAATTTATTTTTTCTTCTACCCACATGGTGAATACATAAAGAAAGGAATCGATTATGAGTTAAAGGCTAAGCTGTTTCCCCATTTTACCTGCGTTTTCAATAGACACAAGGGTTATATTAAACAACATTTAATTCCCATTTATCCCATACTAAGGATGAAGTTATTGTGGTTTTTGAATGAAATTCCTTTCACTGATTTTTTTTTGTTTTTTAACATAACTATTAGGAAGTAGAAATGCTAATATGAAATTAATAGGTGAGGGTGAGACAACTCAAGTGATCACCATTTATATTGCTAAAATATCCTTCGAAAATAATTTATTATCGAGATCATAATTATACGGTTATTAGTATATGCCTAGCAGGTATTTATTATAATTTATTCAATCAATAAAATTTCTATTGAAATATGTACTGTCAATAAATGTAATATATTTTTTTTAATTCAAAAATTTGAACTTTAATTTACAAATATATTGTTGTAAAAAAATAATCAATGAAATAATTTATTCATATGTGATTTCTTAATATCTTTAATAAAACCAATTTACTGGAGAAATTGAAATAATTATCAATTAAAAATTTAAAACAAAAAAATGTTTACTTTTTCTTATCTGACCTGTGCAGCTCGCCTATAGGCTACATCCATGAAATTAACAATGTATGAAGTTGAATCACCAATGACTTAAACAGAGACTTGATGCCTCGGCCTGTCACATAAACAGTGACTTGAGATTGATCCCAATTTATTTGTTTGAGCGCACACCTAATTAATTAAAATTAAATTCGATCAACGAAGAATTGACCAACAACATTACAAATAGGCAATTTGAATGCCAATAAGGTATTGACATAACTTGAATTGCTCTTTGCGTTAACGGTTTATTGACTCCCCTTCATAAATCGACCATTATACTTAAAACTCTCAACAATTATATACAAAAATTATTCACACATATTCAAGAAACAAAGAAACCCAAGTAATAGTTCTCTCAATTCCAATGACACCTGCAATGAAAGAACAATACACAACATTAAAATATTTGTAAATAGTACTTCTATGAAGCGTACTGCCATGACATTTCATTTTAAATTTTTGTAATTTCGTTTTTTTCTCCGAGCATTTATTACTAGTGGATTACTTCACAAGTCTTCAAGGTCCAACTTTGTAGTAATGGAATACGCAAAACTCTTTATGAAGACGTCAATTTTCTTACCCATTGTCTATGCACTTAAAAAAAATAATCCAGAAAGAATAAAGACAATGTCTGACGCTCTGCCAAGAAATGTCACAAGTTTTCGAATCAAACATTAGGCCCAAAATCCAGACTAAATAGAAACACTTGTAAGATACAATGCTGAAAAGATATATATGAATCAGTAACTTAAACTTCATCCAAACAGATATAAAATCAATGAATTAATATCATTGAAATTGTTAAGTTTTGTATACATACCATAGCCAATTGGACACTGATACTATGTTCTACTGTTTGAGAATTTCATTCTATTCTTTGGACTAAAGTTTGATGGAAATTGGACAAAGTTATGCAGAAAAATAACTCAGGCTATCATGCATTCAAAATACATACAGAATAATATTATGTTTTTCATATGTTCGATACAAATATTTGGTAGCCATCAAGATATCACAACTACTTCCTAAAAAATAGAGAGGACAAACAACAACTTTCCCAATAATATACATAGGTAATAACAAACTTTACGGGAATATAGTTCCTCATAACAAACAAACTAAAATACATTAACTAATAATGTTATGTTATTAATATAAAATATTAACACTCACCTCCTTAACATTATTAATTTTTAGCATCTCTTTAATTCAAACACGTTAAAGAGTTTTTACAATTTCCGTGTAACCTACTCACTTTCTGAGATAGTATGTCATATTTATGGCTTCATGGTTTTGGTGGCACCTTAGTTTTTCCTTGGAGGATTACGATAGACCTGGAAGTGAGAGGAGTACATCTCTCTACTTAACACCTTCAGTGGTTTCTTGGATTACTACAAACCCATATGATTTTCTATTGCAGATTGACCACGAACTTGGAAGTGGCAGGACGTCTTGACCACTTCGGTGGTTTCTTGGATTTTCACAAACCTTTTTCCAAGAACCAAGATCTATTCTAGTTTTTTTGCTCTCCACAATGTTTTTCATTAGGAGATATGAAAGTGGAAAATAATGCTGAGTATTTTTATTGAAAATGACACTGCACAATAAAACCACATCACACATAGCATTAAACAAAAAAATGAGGACTTAGTGTTCATCACTTCATCTAGCCTCTATATGTGATCATTGCCACTCGATTTTGCAGAAGATAGATATTCACCACTACTACTGGTGATCATCCTTGGCATAATCAATTTGTCCGATAGTATGCTACTATCTAAAACATGGCTCCGTCATTAGCAGTGTGTGAGAGGATGCTAATTGTCCTCCCATCTCTGTGTATCCTCCATCTTCTAGTCGTCAATACTTAATTAATGAATCTAATGATGAAGCTTACTGGACATCGTGTATAAGCGATATTATGTCCTTCAACAATTTTTATTTTTGATGAATTTTGACATTTTATACTTTAATTGACTTGACATATTAATATTTTAGCTAAGACTGAAAACATAACTTTTTATAATGGATGACAATATTTTATGATAGAATATGCTTGACACTGAAAAAATAAAAATAATATGACTATTAATATAGCTCAACTCACTAGTCAGCTTAAATACCTTAGACATTTAATGCAAGATAGAAAATTATAAAACTTGGTTCAGTTTTAACAAACTGACTCTAAAGATTAATAAATAATATTAAAATAGCACCGAACGTCACCTAACCAAATATTTTATTAAACACTATAGGAGACAAACAACCTGACCCTATTGTAATATATTAACTTCAAAAATTAATACGCATTTCGGATGGAGACTGAAGTGGAATGTATGGAGGAATATTCCTTGTGAATCAAAAATAATAGGCTATGGAAAATTGCATAGATCATCCACATTTTAATGGTTGGAATGATATTGTAGAACACATTTTTAATCATTGAGTGGAGGATGATGTAGAATGGGATAGTAGTGAGACGTTTGGCGATAAAATGTGATACTACCAAATTCTTTTTACATCGTAGGTACAATTCTGTGAAGAGTATCATCAGACGAACGGAGCATTTGAGTTGATGAGCCCAGGTGGATGCGAAGATGGTACACATAGCAGATTGAAATGATAGATCCGCGTAGCTGGAATATATGGCAAAGATCAGAATTCAAACATTAGTTCTACAAAATTTTGGGAGATTTAACAACATTTTCAGATCATACGGGATTGGTAGACTTAGACGCACAGTTCTCACAATATCCAGTCGATAGTTTGATATAACACAATTCTATATGCATGAAGAAACTTGCGTATATTTATTTTATAGCATGAACTATGCATTTATCAGTCTCCATAACAGGTAGAATTCAAACTAGATCAGTTATAATTGATGATAATTATATAGTTACCAAACATCTTGACATGTGACCCACAATTTCCTACAATAAATAATTCAGCGCAAACCTTGTAAAATAGACTACCATCAGTCGGGGCAAATAGAAAAAATAGCTTCACCTTAGAATGCTCAGGACTCTATTGCAATGCAACCTGCTTTGATATCACTATTGGAAAGTGGAGAGAGTTATGCAGAAAATTAACTCAGTCTATCATTCATTCAGAATATACAGAGAATAATATTATGTTTTTCATATGTAGAACACATTTGGCTATTATATATCTAAGATAGCACAACTACTTCCTGATAAATATGGAGGTCGAATAACAACTTGCAAAATAATATACATGACTAATAACAAACCTTACAAAAATTTAGTTCTCGATAACAAATAAACGGAAATACACTAATTAATAATGTTAGTGATATAAAATCCTAAAAGAGTTTTTATTGCATTTTATATGCAACCTTAGAAGTAAACATGCTTGTTTCAAATCGTTAGTTTCACATATGAACAATAAAGTTCAAAACTCCAATGGGCTTCACCCTAAAATCTCAAAACATGCAAAAATCATCAGACCTTGTGGCAGTTAAAGGCTTCTCCAACAGTCTTTGTACATTTATATCTCCCCAAGCATGAAGTCCCCAGTTTTCATACTAATGATCTTTCCTAAAAAGCAAAGCTATATTGTGAGTTATGATGTAATATGCTAAAAAGCATCATCCTTATGGTAGCAACCTTAAACAGCTTCCAAATAATATGTTTTGGTCAATTGATAAGGTGTAGATGGAATGCGATGGCAAGAAATAGAGAAACAACAAATGTAAGAAACAAAATTAAATAACTACATTTTACTTGAAGATAATGCCCAAAACCTCGATGCAATGTCAAATAAAGGTCATCCACAAGATAAATTTAAGAAAATAATGATTTTAGTTTGAATATTTTTTCTCAGTGCAACAATGTGTAAAATGCATAACCATCTCCTCTGAGATTGTTGGTGCAAGATATTCATTATACTATTTATTTATTAAATATTAGCATAGCAGGGAGGTGGTTAGAAATATTACATTATTTTTATTTGTTGTTTTATAACTCCCCATATTTTATGGAGTTTCCATCTATTTTCTCCATATTTTACTGACCTCTCACCTATTTTAAATTGCATCTTTTATGTATATATTCTGCTTTGTGTTTGTCAATAAATCAATTAAGTTTTTGTGTCTGCAGTTTGTATTCGTCTCTCTCCAATCTGCCAACAGTGTGGTATCAGAGCAGGTTGGTAATTAGATATGAGAGTCATTTGCAAGTAAAATATCCATACGGAAAGTCTCTCTGATTGAATTTTGTTCTAGAATTTGTCATGAAAATTGGAAGTGCGTAGTCTTGCTGTGAATTAAATATTGAGATGTCAGAGCTCGGCTTTCCTCAAATCACATTGTGGCATGTTTATGCATTCCTGGTAAAAGAAGATTCTTCATTGGAATTCAACTCACCCCAAAGCCAAAAATCATTGTTTCAGTCATTTGGATTTTTTCCATAAGACCGGTGCACAATTTTCAATGTACAGTCCCTGTACATTTCCAATGGATCGGAAGCAGTTTATTTCCAAGCAGTCCACAAATCTTGATGGCCTTCTGCAGAGGGATTCACTATGGAGTTGAGTCGTATAACTAAGAGTTTGATGTGGTTTTGAAAAATGATATGATGTGTTGATTCCATTATTTATGTTGTGTATTTTGGTATCACTTTGTTTTATTACATTCATTTCCTCCTTTTGTTATCTCAATTTGCATTTTTTTTTAGCGATTGATACGGATCTACATATCATTGCTCAAACCTAAATAATGATCAGACCTTAATGTCTTAACCATTGGAATCGTCAAATCTAATTTTTAGCTCAATCCACACTTTGATGCCGCTTTGCCTGGCATCTTCTTCAAACTATCCCGAGTCATCCAACGCATTATAGTTCTACCTATCATTTGTTCATCTGTCCTTTAGATGAAACAATGTGAAACAACTACAGAACTATTTTTTTATTGTCAAAGTATCATCTAGCCAGTCTTCGATGTATTCTACTCATTCTGCCACACTCAGCTTGACTTAGTCTAGGATGAACTCTTGATCCAAGTAAACCTACTCATCTTCTAGCGTGAACCTTCTCCAGCAAGTTTTATGTTTCTTTTATTTATCTCAAGGATATAAATCTCGCAGATATTATTGCAGTTTAGACGGTGGAAAAAGTCTTAGTTTGTAAGTGTTATGTCTTAAAATTGTTTGGTATTTTAATATATGTCTATAGCAATTAGTCATGCGAGTCATGTAGTGTTGCTTTCAATAGTTCATTTTATGTCAATATAGGTATCTCAAGAAAAATATTTTTTTTTACAATTTCAGTCTTTGTCTTTTATAGAGTTGTTTAGTTTACATTTCTCTTTAGATTTGTTATCACTTTGAAAACTCTAATTTATTTTTTAGTCTATAAAACCAAATCATTTATTTGATTTTTATTAATAGTCTTTATTAGTTTTTATTGTTGTCCAAAAAAATCGTTGAGTCGTCTTTTTTTAAAAATGTAAGAAATAAAATTAATATTGTGAAAGATGTACTTTCATTTTTAAGCAACATTTCGAGTCAAAAGTCATCAAATAGTAAATAATTCAAAATTATAAGGAGGGACTTCTCCTCAACAAATTTATGCATATGAGGTTCATTATTTGTTTAGCTGAGTGAAGTAGCTTCATCAACTAGAGACTAGAGGATACACGGAGGTTGAAGAACAATTGACATCCTTTTGTTATTCACCTACAACAGGTTCACATCATTGTTATGGTGACTTTCTTCCGTGTGTTTGTTTTATTTTGTCCATCGTGTGGTTTTATTGTCTAGTATGTTTTTCAATAAAATTAATGACCATTATTTTCCAATTTAGTACCTCCTAATCAAGAACATTGTCGGAAGTTAAAGCATTAAGTTAGCGATTGGTTCTTGGAAAAGGTTTTGTGAAATTCTAAGAAACCATCGAAGTGTATAAAATAAAGTGATGTACTCTTGTCACTTCCAAGTTTGTGGTAATCCTACAAGGAAAAGCCAAGGTGCCACTAAGACCATGAAGACATAAAATATGGTATGGTACCTTAGAAAGTTACCAGGATACATGGAGAGTGTACAAACTTATTACCATGTTTTAAATAAGAGGGGTTCTACTTTTAGGAATATGTTATTTGTGAAAATAATGTAATAAGGGGTGGGAACATTAGCGTAGTAGGTAGGAAGTTTGAACTATTACATTATTTTTAGTTATTGTTTTATAACTCCCGAGATCATATGGAGTTTTCACCTATTTTCCCCAAATTTGATGGACATCTCACCTATTTTTAGTTTCACCTTTCATGTATTTATTCTACACTTTATTTTTTAATAAATCAATGAAGTTTCTATGTGTGCAATTTTTATTCGACTCTCTCTAATATGCCAACATTAAATAGATTACCCATACATAGCTAGTTTCAACTTTCTTAGTTATAATAAAGAGGTCAAGAACAAGTGGATGTGGGGGTGAGTTTCACCTAGAGTTACATATAGAGTTCAAGTGAGTGCCACTATGATTTCTCTTATGAGTTCCATAGTTAATTACAATTAGTCCCATGGTGAGTTTTCCTTTGAGTTCACTATTCATCTTCACCAGGCTAGTGTTATACAGTAGGCAATTACTAATTAATGAAATTTAATACAATCTAAGAAATTATTGAACATCTTGTTTCATATTTCTAAATACAAGTAGGCTTACTATTGTTACATAATTTTCATGTTTTCACTATATCAAAATATTTTCTATTGTGCATTTATTTCATGGTACCAGAGCAAGAAAATGTGAATCAATGTTATTTGTGGATTCATTAGATTGCTCCTGCAAGATGTGTAGGTTAAAACTAAAGCCCCACTTATCTCTTCTTAAATTAGATAACAATTCCAACTATTGTGATTCATTTAATATTGATATATAATATATAGATAATGTATTGATATCATATAATAATATATCACACACATTATATTTTATAATTATATAATATAAATATTTTATATATAACATACAGTCAGCATTCATGGATTTAAGCGAGGTATAACTATATATTTGTAATTTTTCATTTTAAAAAATCACACTTTATCAAAAACATAAAAATACATCTATGTTGATGTAACTTACACTCTTCAATATAGTGGTTACAATCTTCATAGCGAAAGGTATAATAATTAGAGTAGCCTTTATTTAAGACACATTAGGGTCCTTAATACATAAGATAAATGTGCACTATAATTATTATGAATACAATTGTTGTTTCTATTTCTAGTTATGCATCCATATCTATTTACATATGGCAGCCTACATTAGTTAATTAAAATAGAAAAATATTGCTTGAGTTTATCTGTACGTGCACACAAATGTGCCTGTATATGGAATCTTACAATGGTAGATTAAATTATGTAGAAGTTATCTTCTATTGAATAATACTTTTCTATTATTATTTTAGTTGGTTTTATAACCATCTAATTATGTTTAATCATGGACATAATTCTTGTTAGCATAGGTTCCTAAAAAGCTATAGAACATGCTAATTATAGAGATAATTTGCATAGTTAATAATAAAATTGAAACTTGTCAAAAAATTATTCTAAATGACACCATTAAAGACTAAGTTCAACTCATTATATGAACACATGAAAAGTTAATGTATATAAAATAATAAGCATAATCTATATTAATGATAGATCAAAAAATCCATAATACTCATTGTGCACATATCATAAGTAAAATATATATAAGAAAAAAATTTACAACACTGTATTAATATCTATCAAACATATGAAACCATTCATAATTTCAACTCAGTGCTATTTATAAGTTTTTACAAATCATTGCCTCTTCATCTTCTAACCTTTTACTATGCCAAAAAGAAAGGAATACATAGTTTATGAAATCAACTACTATCCTATCAAATATGGATTACATCCAAAAGATAACACAAATGACAAAATAGATATATTTGCACATGTGTTCATAAACTACATATTACAATTTTAGTCAAACCAGTTCTCAATCCAACACATTCTTGGACTTAATTTGTTGTCTCATTTTGAAATAAGATCATAGTAATATAATCTAATTTGAGGATGAAGGAATGACCCAAACCAAGAGTCATATTTATCATTCAAGATTTCATTTATTATTTTTAACCTTTTGCGCACTACTTAACTACCCATTTAGATTTTTAACTAAGTAGCATCCTATCCTACCACTCTTTTAGATTTTAAATAGACTAACATAACTAGATGTCCACCTTTTATAGGTTTTTAAATATTATAGCCCTACTACTAATGTTTAGTTCTATCCAAATAAATTATGTCAAATATTTGAAACATAAAAAAATGGAGTGTGTAGTAGGCTAGTTCTATGGTGGTTCTACTTGTTCCTCAAAATAATTTCATTGTACATAATCTATTAGTGGGATTTGGTGGTATTAGGTGTCTACTTTTGGATTCATATATATCTTATTCTATTGTAGGATCTACTAATGTTACTATGGTGGAATGAATTAAAGCTCATCCACAAGTTGAGAAATGAAAGGATCAATCTATGAAACTTATTCCTTGAGAATTTTATAGTTTTTTTATCACTTCTCATATCATTTTAAGCATTACGTGTAGTAGGATTTGTATTACAACCACGTTATGTGCATATTCATGTTGCATGATAGTAGTGAATGTTTTAACATTTTATGTCTTGATCTATATATCCATAACTAAATCATATAAATTATATGCATGAATTTGAGCTATTAGGCTAGCAAACGTGATGCAGAGAGTCTCACTATGCTAAGCCTTAAGATTTTATATGGTGGTATCCCTCAAATATATTAATTGCATGAGGGTATTGATCATTACATAAAAAGTATCCATTTGATAATCTATTACAAATTTAGATTCATTTATTGTTACAAACTCTAGTTGATCAACAACTAATGACATGTTAAGGTGATACTTTTAATTCAACATCTATTGGGTTATTTGTTTTTCTTGATGCACATCAATTTAGAAAATTTGGTCAAAATTCCTTGAGCAGTTCATATATTACCTCTATCTCAAATTTTATGTTATACCACTAATATCATAGTGTTTGTATCTATTTCACAACCTTCCATTCCTTTGTAAGATAATTAAATAAAGTTGTGAGTTATTTTTCATTCAATATCACTTGGTCACCTAAGACTTGTGTAACTAGCATTGGGTAGCTTCTATTGACTATCTAATGTAAAATTGAAAGTTTTTTACTCAATTATGAATTGTCACCTCATAAATATAATACTTTTTATTCTAAGGCCAAATCCTTTTGTGAAATACAATCATGAAACATAGTTTCACCTTCAATCTTCTTGGTCATCATAAATTCGGAAACATCCAGAGGTGTTTCAAGAATAGTCTCTATGGTTGTTATCTCTAATTTCTTGATTTATCTCTATGGTTGTTGCGGAAGCCTTGGCTGAATAATTTTTTAAATTGTTCTATATTTTTTGTGAAATTTATGTTGATGGAGATTTTTAAAAATTATATCACAAAATTCATTTGTTGGCACATGTATGTGTGTTATCCATACCATTTATTATATAGATTTTGGTGACTAAAATTTTGTAACCCATGAATTTAAATGTGCTAACAGGTTGAGGATGGGTTTTTTCCTAAAAAATAATTTCACCTAGATTTTATTTGAGATAACTATGTCCCTTTTACGTCTAAACCATTTAATTCATTTATTTGTAGTTATATGATGTGATCGAACATATTTTCATTCATCCCAATAATTTTATGACCCCAACTATCATTCCACCATGTAACATACTATAGGAAAGATGTAATCTACTCAAGTTCCTTGTCATTAATATTATTGAAAGATCATTATCCATAATTTCATTTTACATATCTTTTCAATGTAATCTTACATATCTTAATTGATGAATACTATTTATTTGTTTCTAGGTGTCTTCATGTTATCTATGGGACATAGTCACAATTTGTGATGCTCTATATTTTGATTACATTTTGATGTGTTGTGATCCAAATATCAAACTATATAAACACACGAACACTAAAAAATTAAATACAAAGACAAAATAACATTCAACAATAACACTAATCTTAATGATGCTACTCAATACTATCCCTTTTTAGTAGAAAAAATGATAGAGACTAACAATGATAAGGCTTAAACCTAAAACCATTACACACATCTTGGTAATATGGTTCTCTATAGAGATTTTAAAAATAATGGTACCCTATTATGAGACATGATGAATAATGTAAGGTCCATTCCAACTAATGTTTTTTTTTTACCAAGAATTCTTTAAACCCTCTGTCATATAATAATACAACTTATTCTTGATGAAATTTCTTAGATCAGAAGGTGAAATCATGCCAAGCATTTTGGATTAGCTTATGGATTTATTACATCTACTATTACCTTTGTCAACTTTTCTCCATTCTAGCCAAGTCCATTAATCTTTAATTTATAAAATCATGGCTACCTAGCCTCATAATCTTTGCAACACATAGTTTTGAAATCATGTACTTCATAGGCATTACTACCTCACAATCATAAATGAATAAAAATCAAGTGAAACCTATGGAATGCTTGTATTTTTTGTTGGATTCCCGAATAATCACACAAATTAGATCCTCCCATTCATCCAGTTGTATATTACATATATTTGTTAACATTTTTCCCCATACTTTTTTTGACACTTCAACTTTCCTAATTACTTGGTGGTAGTAAGTCATGATCTTATGGTGAGAGATCATAAATTCCTTTGTGAGATCCTTGATAGTGTTATTGATACGATTCATTCCATTCTTGTTAATCATTTTTATTGGTAATATTAATATTGTACTAATATATTCATATAAGAATTTAAAAATGTCCTTCACACCATAAATTTATGTTCCAATAGCTTTCATACATTTTCTGAAGTAATATGTTACAATAATAATGTACTGCATATGAATTAATTAATATGGGAGACATATAGGTCCTACAAAATCAATTTCATAATAATAAAATATTTTCTATGTGAGCATTGGTACCAAATTCACCTCATCATGCTGATTTGGCTTTCCTTTGCATTGACACACATTATAATGCTTGGCTACCCAATGTGCATCCCGAATAAAATTTGACCAACAAAGACCACTCTATATGATTATTATTATAGTGTCTTCTCCTGTGAAGTGACCCACTATAGTTTCTTAATTTGATTCATAAATAAGTTGTGGTCATTCATGCTCTAATGATACTCTACACAACACATGGCCTTTCTTAATATTGTATATAAACCCATAGATTAGAGTATATAGTATATCTCAATTGAAAATTTGTTTCTTATCCATTTCCATATAATGCATAGGAAAAGTTCCTTAATCCAAAAATTTTGTAATCTCCTTCATATTATTCAGGATTAAAATAACCCTGAATAATTGTGAATTTGGGGACTCATCCTCTATTTCTTTTAGTTTTCAAACATTTTGTAATTTTATTAAATGCTCTAGTATGAGCTTTCCTTGACCTTGATTTACATTCATTTATTATTAAAACTATTAAAATAACATGAGCCATATAGACATCCATCCTGCTAATATAAAATTGTTAACAAGGTATCAGAATAATTGGTGGTAAATAAAAATATCAAATGGTGTGGATAATAAATATTGTTAAAACATTTAAATTGAAAATACCATAGCTAAAACCTCTCATTTTGTAGTGTTAAATTTATTTTCTATTTTTGATAGCTTCCTTCATCCAAAACATAGAATATTTGGTTGAAATATAATTCAAAAAATTAGAAAAACACAATTGTAATAAGGTTATCTCTGAGAAGAAATGTTTTGTTGATCAAATTTGTAAATCCAAAAATATGCCTATCTCTAAGAAGAGATGTCTGATTAACTTTTCAAGATACATCTTAATTTATACCAATTTTGAAGGTAGGTGGAGGATGTGGAAGGTCACCAATCTTGATGTAGATTAAGTGGTTTGACTTCCAGGATTTACAACAATACAAAATTTGAGGAATTACTATTTTTATAAACTTACTATTTTCAAATTTCACTACTAAAATTGAAAATTAGGGAACTTTAATTTATTTTTCAAGGATAAAAACTCATTTATCAAATTTGTATATCATCTCACAACATTCCCCTCATTCTTAGCTTTTCAACGGTTCAAACAGGTAGTCAAACAAAGCTATGGTGAAAAAGTTATAGCTCATGGAAGTTCTGAAACCAAATAGGGTAGAAACATCACTCAAATTGTCACCTAAAATGTTTCTCAGATCATTCCTCCATCCTTGAGAAGCAATGGTACCCATTTCATCAATATTTTTCATCAAGTGTGGCATTTGTGTTTTGATTTGATTCTTGATTAATACTTAGAATGGACTGTGCTTTATGGAGCTGTGCTAGGCCCGATGGTTCATAATTTCTATCTGACCATCATTCGATGGATGGAAGGCCATGAACTTCCTCAAATTGGTATCTATTTGCTTTTATTATTATGTTTTTTGTGTAGTAAGGGTTGAAATACTAACCCTTTTGGATTTATGTGGCTTGACCACCATGAGAATGAATTGATTAGTACTAATCACAAAGACAAATGTAGAAGGTCGTACCTATGAAAACCTATAGGACCATGTTCTAAACATGAGGGTGATCCTTCAATTTTTTGATTCATAAATACCATGTCTATCATACATGAATGATTGATCAAGGATTAGATCACAAACATCTATATTGACCACATCACATAAAACTTCTTCTTGTAAAGTTTTTATTGCATATGAAAGAAGACATTGGTGGGTGACATAGTGTTTTATCCTTAGAATCAACAATCCAATGATATATGGCTTTAGGTGAGGCTTCATGGACAAATTTAGGATTTTCACAACATTAGCAGAGATTAAATTTTCTTGACTCCCACTATGAAGAATGAAATGCAAAGGCTTACCTTTCACCCATAACTTACTGTGAAACAACCTTTCCTTTTCATCTAGCCTCTACTCATGGGTCTATGATGAATCAATGATGGTATTAGGATCATCATCTACAATCTCTTCTTCATCATCTTTGATTTTAGGGTGTGTATGAGGAAGAGTAGTAGATATTGAGGATTGTGACTCAAAAAAAGAGGGACTTGATGGCTTGACATTCTTATTTGAAGTGAGTTCCATATTTATGGTAATCACACCATTTTCTAGTCTTCCCTTCTTTTTACTTCCAATTTTTGCCTCATGTTTGACCTTCTTTGTCACCTTTCCATTTTTAAGGATAACTCTTAATATTCATTCTTCCATGTTTCTACTCAATCTTCACCAAAAAATTATAAGCATCATTGAGGATTTCCAAATTGAATAGTTTCATGTCCCCTATAAATACCATTGTAGTCCAACATGATATTTAATAACCTTGTGTTTCTCACTTTCCTAAATGACCAATCACATAGATAGAGAATGAAAAATGTTAGTGTAATCTTGAATAGACTATTCCTTACCTTAGTGAAGTTATTGCCACTCAATATACAGATTATCATATACTCTAATGGGGTAGTATTCTTCCTTTACAACTTACATGAAATCATTCTAGGTAGGTTTCACCTCAATGCCATTATCAGCTATACTAAATCTCTTCTTGTACACTTCCCACCAATTATTTATAGGAAATTATGCTTTCAAAAGAGCAAAAGTGATCTTCTCTTTATCAACGAATTGATTTACAGAAAAATAAGATGATAATTGATCCAACCAATTTTTCAATACATCAGCATTGATTTTTCCAAATGTAGGAATATCAAAATTCACCTTAACCTTGAAGGGTGTTGGGGCACTTAAAAGATGTGGGATTCTATATGAGGAGCCAAAATTTCTCATTCATATTTTTTGGAGAATTTTGGTGAATTATTATATCATCTGTGATTTCTACTACTGGAGGGCTTCATTCACCATTTCCTTCAAAGGATCATATGTCTTGGTGTTGTCAACCATTTGAGGTCATTTAGAGTGAATAGGTAGATAGTATTCTAGTTATATTTTCCACCTAAGTTTTCTATAATCTAACCTCATCCTCAAGATCATACACTCTAAAGACAAACCACTCTGATACCACTAATCGAAAACTTATAAGCTTTGCTTGAAAGATAATTAAATAAATAAGAACAACATAATTTTAATAATTCTATCTCTGCAAAGAGAGGTTTTATTGATCAAATTTGTAGATCTAAACATATGTATATCTCAAAAAAGAGATGTTTGATTTACTTTTCAGGTTACATCTTAATTTATAAACATTTTAAAGGTAGGAGGAGAATGTGAAAGCTCATCAATCTCAAGGGAGATGAAGTGGTTCGACTTTCATGATTCACAACAATATAAAATTCAAGTAATTACTATTTTTAGAAACATACTATTTTTAGACTACAATACTAAAATAGAAAATTAGGGAACATCAAATTAGTTTTCAAGGGTTAAAACCCATTGAACGGATCTCATACCATGTCATGATGTTCCCCTAATTCTTAGATTTCTAATGGTTTAAACCGGGAGTCAAACAGAGATATGGTGCAAAAGTTATGGCTCCCAAAAGTTCTACCACCAATTGAGGTAAAACCATCACCTGAATTATCCCTCGAAATGTCACACAGATCATTCATGCTAGTAAAAAGTACAAGATGATCTAACTCACCATCCCATGTCTGATCTAAGGCAACATGTACTAAAATATTAGAAGCACCCATGTATATGTGGAATGGATTCTTTCATTCATAAAAATCCTAAATAATTGCCATTACCACCGTTTGTTTAAGATTAATAAATTTTGTTTAGTATTTTCAAGTCTAATCAAAAAAATTATATTTGTGCAACAATTTTCCCATTGGCATAGATACGGTTGTGTATCCTTTGATAAATTTTATATATTTTCCTAGTATTACCATAAAGGTATGCATTTATATAGAGTTGGTTGGGGGTGGCATCACACTATTATAGGAATATTATCTTGGTCCACGAAAATTCCATCACTACATAAAACATGACCCAAAAGAACATTAAAATTTGTTAAAAGTAAGAATTTATTTAAATTTATAGAAATGCGTAGAGATCGACTCCATTTTTACATTACTCATACTTGAGAAAGATGCTCCTTAAACATAAAAAAGATAACCTAGTCATCCAATATAATTCTATAAAATCATGAATAAAGTCTTAAAATGCAATTACTATAGATATAGATAAAAATTATGGTGCATTTTTTTAACCAAAATACATTATCTTATATGCAAATGATCACCATTTAGTTACAAAATTATTCTTATCTCAGTCCTTTTATTTGATTAGAATTTGATGGTACCTACTGAATGCATGTATGAATGAGTACACGTCATGACTTTTCATTAAATTTAGGACTTAATAAATGAATAATATTGGACAATAATCAATGATGGATGCATCATTTAGTAAAATATAGTCTTAACAAACCTGTATCACCCCATACTTATTTGGTTGTATAACTATGAGACTCACCTAGTCTTCTTTTTCATTTAGATAAATGATTCCATCTTCTTACATTCGATGTCCTCCAACATTTATATTTAATCTCATGTTGGGGTTTGATCTATACCAACACATTTAAATAGGTCAACCACACTCTTCCAAATCTATGTGCATCTCCCCTAACAATGGATCTATACCTTTTATGTCAAAAAAATTGGTTGGAAAAACATCTTAATAGTCTAGTAGAAACTACAATGGCTCCAAGATCTATTAGTCTCCCCAATAATATTCCACAGTCATAAGCTTAGGAACCAACTCTATTTTAATGTTTTATTCGATATTTTTCATGGGTTCTTGATACACTTTTTTTTATGTATTGGATAAAATGTCTCATGGGGTGTGGTCTCCTTATCCTTATAGAATGTTTATATTATGCAATATGTATTATTCAACATGTTTTATGATTTGGGTTAATGTTGGATTGGATTCCATCTATGATTACAAAAAGCCTTCGAAATCTAAATATTTCTCATTGTCATTGAATTTTGTTATTTCATCTATTATTCCATTGAAGGGATTAGTTAGAGTTTATTCTTGTTGACTTGCCTTATATTTGTGAATCACCATATTCAAATCAAGACTTACTTCTTGTTGTGATGATGACTCTATTATAGCTCTCTAATATTCTATTTGGCCATGACATATAGATATTTTATTTTTTTTCAATGCGTTATGAATCAAATGGTTTTCATCCTCAAACACAAAAGTATAAATTTTATCTTATTACACTCATGCCAAATGTTTAGTGTCTCTTCTATGATATTGATCAATATACTAGGATGTTAGCAGTGGTGCTTGTGCATGGGTAAAAATGTGAACCCAATACCTTAGCTCCACTCCTTGCACAATCCATATATATATATATATATATATATATATATATATATATATATATATATATATATATATATATATATATATATATATATATATATATATATATATATATATATATATTGATGAATGTGTAGCTCAAGACATTAAACTTATCTAAATAACAACCATTTATGTATCAACACTAGTGTTAAATGAAATTATGTAATAAAAAATTAATATATTTTTTCTCAAGTATGTCCATATCTATATGTGCTAACCACCAAGTCACAACAATAATTTTCATTATATAGCTCAATGTGTCGACTCTTTGATCTATCTCCAACACATGGTGCTCTAAAATCAATATGAATGGTTAAATTTTATCTCTCGTAAATTAGTGAGGTAGCCGATGTTAGGTGGTGAACATCATATGTAGATGCCATAGCTCATTATCTCCCATCACCTAGTTTAATATTTGATTCTCTAAATCATAACTTATGGAAGATGATGTTTTCAAAATTAAAGTACCATCTAGAGTAATTTACGTATAATCCATGATTATTACACTTGTATTATATATGACATACACTTATGACCTAGTACGATATCACACCAATGTAGAGGTATAACCTTCAAGTTGAAACATTGTCATTGGCAATTTTTCTATTATTAGCTTGAAATATGGTTACTTTATTGGTTCTAATTGCTCCATCAATTGGTTTAAAAAATTATACATGGAAACTTGTAATGCATTCCTTTATGTATGTGTGCCTACTTTAAACTTACTATTATCATTATAAGCATACAATGATGCTAGTTCCTTTATAATTATATAAGGCTTATATTTCTCTTTATTCAAAGGGATGACAAATATCTTGTCTCCTTAATGAGTCTCTAGTTGGTTATATATTGTGTTAATATCCATTTGACCATCATAAGCCCATTTATTACCATTTAAAGTAGGGTAATGGTTTATTACAGTCTTCCTATCAATGAGTTTGAAATCTATATGTAGACTTATCTCAACCACTCTAATTTCTAAATCCTCAAGGTGATCAATTGGTTCTACCCACTATTAATCTTTGAGGCTGTGGGTAAAAGGATTGTATCTTAGGTGTGGCCTACCAATAGATTCAAATTTTGATCTTAGAATCATATTTAAATTATACCCAAAATAAAATACTGCACTAAGCATTTGGAAACCTGGAAGCTCAATATCCATATGAGAGTCAACATCCAAATGGTTTTTAGTTTTCATATACCATACAACCTGATCTTTATGTTATTTCCCTCATTTCACACACTTAAACAAATTATGCAAGAGGTTAGTAATATTATCTAATATATCCTTATTGCATAGTGTGTTGAGTAACTTTAGTAAGTTTGTTAAAGTAGTTATAACTCCTTCCTATTTCATTATATGCGCAATCAATCCATACATTTGTGTATCAATAGAGGTTGTATCTCCTTATGAAACATTCCTTTTATTGTAAATTATTAATAACTTGAATTGCTGATACATCAAATTCTTCTCCCTTATAGGAGATTATATCGATCATGCTAAATATTTCTAATTCTGTGATCTATTGGCATTTTTAAAGGTGACAATCCTTGTTCAATGTGATGTTATCTTGTAAGCACATAGATGAATATATTCTCTTTAGGTTAAAAATTAATTAGGTTTTCATTACACATTAAATTCTCCTTAATTTGCTTCTCAGTCACTACATAATCTTCTATTTGATGTTGGCATTCAATTCTTCAGTAAATATAGATTGGTATGAAAATTCTTTGCATAGTGATTGCATTCTCCACACAAATAAAATTACATAGGTGTTGAACATTGTCGATTATCATTATTATGTAATGCTTGATACCCTCCTTAGTATCCTATCCTATAGCCTCCTTTTTAGCCACTTATATTTTGTTGGCATCCACATCCTTGAGATTATTATCGATTGTATCTACCTTGATGGTTTTGTTGTGCATCGTACCCTCCATATTGAATATGATTCGTAATTGGAAATCAATTAAACTAGTGCTTTTATGGACTTATATTATTCTAGGAACAATGATATTGGTATTTTGGGGAATATGACATCCATCCAACAAGACATTAGTGTTGGTATTATGATGACAAAGGCATCCAGTAGGGACCACATTTTGTCACACTTGAGATGTCCACATTTAGGCCTATGAAATAGTTATTATTATTTGGTAACTATTATGTAATAAATACAATAAAAAATCTTTAAAATATGTTCTTTTAACTCTTGCAGTGCTTTACATGTCCTACTATATTGATTTGTTGATTTGAAAATTTTATAATACATACTCTATGATTTCTATAAATTTTATTATAAATGATACACACTCTATGATTTTTGGATATATTGATTTAAAATATGGCACTTTTAAGTACCATGTCCAGCTACTCTACAAACTTCAAAATAATGTGTTTTACGTTTTAGATAGTGAATCCTATGGTGGTGTTCTCAAACACATTCTATAAACCATAAACCTAATTTAGGATTATCATTCTCATGCATCTCATCCATTTTTCTCATAAAATCATCTCATTTTATTTTAATTTAGAACTCATTACTAGAATGTCACCATAATCCCTAATTTGCTCCATTTATAGAGTAGCATATCAAGCATTAGCCATACCCAAGAACTGAAACTACACAGTACCAAATATAATTCTTGGTCTTACCCCATCTACGAATCAAGTAGTTGGAAAATACAAGACCATATATAAAAGACCCTTCAGAAGAATCCCATAACCATAACATGTAAGTCATTCTATAAAAAAAAATTTAACTAAATTATCCATATTAATATCATAGATTAATTATGTATGAGTTCATAAAATCAATTTGCTTTGGTACCAAACATGTTTGTATGTGTTAGTATGACTCTGAATATATTAATAATTGCATTTAAGTTGTTTAAAAAATAATTAAAATAAATTATAGTTGATTTTATAATATAAATTTAGTGTGCTACACATATATCAAACTTGGGTGAAACTTCGTTAACCTTTGGCATAAATTATAAATCAGAATGTCTATATTTAAAATGTAGTCATGGGGACAATTATGAAAATCTTGGAGTATTAGGATTATAATATAATATCCACTCTTAATATTTTTGCATAAATATGTGTTTCACTATGAAAATTTTAGTGATTGTTTAGAGTAATTAGTTTTTAAGGTAGTTAGTATAGATATTTTGAATGCCTCAAGGGCACCATGAATGTTTAAATAGTTTGTAATTTGATGTGCATCAAGACATTAGACACTCATTTAATGAGTTAGGTTTTTTGGACTTGATTATGTGTGGATCTCAATGAAGAATGTTTCCCGATGTTTTCTCATGTCATAAAGTAGATGGTAGTGAAAAATAGATCTTAGAATATATATTTGAGATCAGATCCACTCACATATTGAGACTCCTAATAATATTAATATTCAAGGACATAATTCCTTCTCTATCAACTTCATTGTCATTTTTATCCTCATGGACTTCATCACAAATTTTTATACATGAAATGGTTTTAATTGATAAGTTTTAATATATATAAATATATAATTTAGGATCATACACTTAGAAATTGATTCATCCACATAAAGTATCTATGTCAAAATAGAACCTTCATGCACTATTAGTTGCTTTGTGATCCCAATAACTAATGATGATGGCATGTATTACCATCTCAGAGGCTACCATTGAATACACCACAATCATTTCTGTCAACACATAAAATTTATTGGATTCTATTAGGACCATAGACCACCTATGATTTCACTACATGTCATGATCCTAGATCCCCATATTCATGTAATAGAATTATTGGTAGGCCTTATTATGAATGCATTGGATTATTAAACCACTTGATTTTTTTGTGATTCATAGTATGTTTTATGTGAGTCATGAAAATACCTTTTTGGGGCCACTTGGACTTCATATTATATTATTTACTTATGCTCTTTGAGAATCCCTTCAATCCACCATTACCATAGAACTAAAACCAATGATAAAAAAGTGTAATTAGATCAAATGTCACCATTTTTTTGCCTCCTTAATTAAACACAGTTTTTAATATTCTCTCCTTCTTATAAACTAAAAAATGATTGCATATCTGATAGGTTTATGAGTCCTTTTTCATAATAACTAAATGGGGGTTATGATCACCTCATAAATAGGAAAATACACTATGTGTGCAGTACATAGATTATACATGCAGAATTATTTTCATCTCTACAATTAGAGCACAAACTCTATTAAGCTTAACTCTTAGTTGTAGTGTGAATTAATACTAAACTAGTCTATAGAGATGATATACAGATGAAATATGTCTAGTTTGAAAAATTAACCCCTACACTCAGCCATATGTATAAAAGTTAATGTGATAAAATAAAATAGCTAGTCAATAAATCTTAAAATATATATCTCTAAAATTATGTTTGATAAGGTACCCATGAACAAACAAATAGGATTATTTTTTCCCAATGATGAAATGCATCACCACAAGGTACCAAAAAACAAATAAATAACCACTACAAACTAACACATGATGCGGCACATCCTAAAAAAGTTAATGGCTCAATACTTGAACACAATGTTGAATAAAATGTACTAGATGGAACAAAGGCCATAAAATCAAATCAATTTAATAAACTTGAATGTTATTAATGAAATCAATATGCATGAGTGTTCTAGATCCACTATTCAATTAAAAAAAACTTACCTAGTATTCACTAGATTGGATCCATTCAAGCAGATTATGAGTGTCATTGATAGTGCAAGAGTTACCAAACTAAATTTGATTTATTTATTGAAGATGTGGTGTGATAAGGGTTACCAAGGGACATGAAAATAAAAGAAGAAATTTATTTAACACCCCCCTTTAATAATGCTGACTAGGTGGAGTGATGCAAAACTTTGTATATGTGGATGAAGCCAACTACTCAAAAAATGACTAAATGACATTGTATGCACTATAATACCTACTCTTGAGAAGGACAGAAAGATATATCACAAAGATGAAGGACACTATCAACATGACTAGTGAAAAGGTGCCAAGAATAGAGAACACACACATGAAGCTAGATAAGGTTGAATCAACAAACCCCCGATGGCATTTTATAATTCAGTATGAGTATAAAATAACAAAAAATTAAATAAAACACTGTATGACATAAGAAACTCCAAAATGTTTTCAACATGTAGAAGATGCCATCAAGAACAAGAGACTCACTACTAAAACAAGGAATCAAATGCAAATGAAAAAGAAAAATAATGGAGCAACCATGCTAGTAAAATCTTCACAAAATAATGTTGTCATTTCCATCAGAAGTAAACATAAATCCTTCATAGATGAATACAGATGGTGGATGAGGATGCTTGCATGTGAGCAGGTGAAAAGTGCACAACATGATCATGGAAAATGCATATGAATATGTGTTAGGTTGATCATGTTTTAAAACTATAACACCAAGTTACCCAAGCCCAAATGAAGGAGTAATAGAAATCATGTGTTTCTCAACATGTTCAAGAAGAGTGCAACATACAAAAATAAGAGATATTTCATTAGATGATCCCTATGAAGATTAAAAACCTTTTGAATAACCAATGCCATGTTGAGAAATATAATTAACATGTTGGATATGATTAATAGTACCATATATATGCTTAGCAGTGCCCACAAATATAGTAGCATGACTCATGGAGTAAAGCATTCAATATTTAAAAGAAGTGGTCAATCTCTTAAAATAACTGGGCATGTATGAAAGTGAATCTAAAATGAGATAAGAATTTTTTTAAAGAATTGGAGTACAAGACGTACATGATGAAATAACATGAGTAATATGCTCACAATCAAAAGATACATGAATAGAAACATCAATTACTAATGTAAAAGAGGCAACATCATAATCAATAGAAACATGTTCATAAATAGTTGTAAGACCAATGGCTATAGATGGATCAGATGAAAGTGAATATGGGTTCAATAAATCAAATTGATGTTGCATATCTGTATGTGTGTGGTACAATGAACATGTAAGTGTATCTATTTTGAAAATGAGGTTATGTATAAGATAATTTTATTCTCATGCCATTCTTTGGCATATAAATATCAAGAAAGAACATGTCATTTTTTGATTGTAGAGTTTGGCAATTTTCACAAAAAAATCATGATAGATGCAAAAATGACACTTGAAAATTAGCATAACACCCTAAATAGAGATGCGTAATTCTATGTAAAATCCATCTATAAAATATAATTAGTGGCAAAGTATAATGAAAAACTCCCTCAAAAGGACGTCGAGCTATGCAAAAAATATGTCCAAAAGATGAGTACAATGGAAATGGCAATATCAATAAATAAGGAAAAATAAAAAAGATTGTTTTGCCTATCAGAGCATATGATCCCCTACTAGACAAGACCCAACCTACCCTAAACCTTCGATCTTCAACTAGTGAGATAAAAAGTATATGCCAAAAAATAATAAACATGCCACTCAATATTTCTACCAAAAAAATAAAATTACGTGACCAAAATTAGAATGAAATTTTTTATTTAATAATAATTTATGCCCTTTACAATCAAAATATACAACAATATAAATATCATATACAAAATTACAAGTGGAAACATCATAATCAATAGAAACATGCTTAGAAATAGCTGCAAGACCAATGGTTATAGATGGATCAGATTCAAGTGAATGTCAATCCAATAAATCAAATTCATGTTGCATATCTGTAAGGGTGTGCTGCAAGGAATGTATAAGAGTGTATTTTCTAAAAATGAGGGTACATAGAAGAGAAAATTATTTCTCCATGCCATTTTTAGGCATGCAAATATCAGAAAAGAACATGTCATTTTTTGATTGTAGAGTGTAGCAATTTTCACAAAAATCATAATAGATGCAAAAATGACACTCAAAAATTAACATAACACCATAAACATAGATGCCTAATTCTACCAAAAATGCATTTATAGAATATAATGACTGATCAGTTATAATAAAAATCTCCCTCAAAAATACATCTAACTATATCGAAAGTATGTCCAAAAGATAGGTACAATGGAAATGACAACATCAGTATTTTAACAAAATGTTTTCAACCACTTACGCTATCATAAACTAAAAATTTAGAAAATAAAAAAGAAAAAAGAAAAAAAAGGTCTTTGAGCATTAGCATTATGGATTTGGTTAAAAAATATTAGCATTGTTGAAAATTGATGCTGAAGTGAAATTCACTCAGTTCTATTTTTAAACTATTAGTGTAAATTTAGTTTGCATGAACAGTTTTTTGTGGAGCTAAATTTAGACAGTTAGTTAATTTTTAGTTAATATATTTTTTATAAAACAAAATATAGCCTTAGAAAGGCTAGAGTTAGTTTTAGTTGCGATTACATGCAAATTATTATTTAGATAATTTTAAAATATTTTCTTCATAATTAGAAAAGGATGTTCACATGCAGTTCTATTAATACATTGTAATTGATCTTTATTTTCAAGAAGAAGAAGGAGACTGATTCCAATTTTTTGAAATAGAAGTATTTTTTATTTTTACAACTCTTATCTTTTCTGTATTATTAATATTGCATATATTTGGCTATGATTTAATTTTATTTAAAAATTCTACATTTGGTATCAGAGCAGGTATTTTTCTTTTGGGTTAAAGATTTAGTAGTTGGAATTTTGCCAAAATATTTATCATGTCAAATTCTAAATCCTTGCTCATTCAAGAATTTGATGGAAATGGGTATGATTATTAGTGTATCAAAATAATGACTTTTTTGATAGAAAAAGATCTATGAGAGATTATTGAATCAGGTTAAGCAGAACCAGTTGATTGGAATGCCCTCACAACAAATGATGAAATAGCTAAGAATGAGGCTAAGAAGAATAATGCTCAAGCCTTATTTCATATTCAAATAGCTCTAGATAAGAACCTATTTCCATGAATTGTAGGAGCAAAGATAGTAGAGGACACTTGGAAGGCTCTAAAAGAAGCTTACCAAGGTAGTGATCAAGTCAAAGTTGTCAAGTTATAGACATTAAAGAGAGAATTCTAGAATTTAAAGATCTAAGAAGCTGAAAGTGTGAGTACCTATTGTGTCAGAGTAAAAGATGTGGTCAATAAGATGGCTACACTTGGTGAAATTGTGAACAATGAGGTTGTGATCAAAAAGGTGTTGAAGACTCTCGCACCAAGGTGGAACCATGTTGCCATAATCATAGAAGAAAGAAAAAATTTGTGTACCCTTCAATTTGATCATCTAGTTGGATATTTGATGTCTCATGAAGAAAGATTGAGAGATTCATTTAGAGAAAGTGATGAGAAAGATTTATCCTCTAAATTACAAATCACAAAGAATGAAGATGCCAATAGTAGCATCAAAAATGATCAAGGCTGAGGTAGAGGTCAAAGTGAGAATTACTAAAGAGGACATACAGGCAGAGTGGTTTTCGAGGAAGAGGTGGTTTCAGAGGAAGAGGTAGATGCTAATTTGATAAAATAAATATCTATTGTTATCATTGTAATAGGTATGGACACTTTAATTATGAGTGTAGATTAAAAGAAGGTAATAATGGTGAAAGCGTTCATTATGCTCAGGAAGGTGATGATAATCCTTTAGATAATTTATTTTTATCTTATGACAAAGCTAAAAATATTTCTAAAGATGTTTGGTATTTATATTTAGGATGTTCTAACCACATGTCAGGGAATGAAAAACTTTTTTCTATAATGGATAAAAGTTTTAAATCCAAGATCAAACTTGGTGATGACAAAATATTTGAGGTTGCTGCAAAGGGAGCTATGGAAGTCCATACAAAAGAAGGTATGAAGAGTGTTAAAGACATTTATTACACTCCAAATTTAGAGCATAATATGTTGAGTGTTAGATAATTATGTGAAAAGAATTGTAAAGTTATATTTTAAAATCAACAATGTATAATTTATGATAAGAATCAAGGAAATAGGGTGGTAACAGTTGTGCCTATGAGAAAGAATAGGATGTTTCCATTGAATTTTGGTGAACATAACAAGAACCTTGTCAATATGGCATATGAGGATACAAGTTAGTTGTGGCATCTCAAGTATGGGCATTTAAATTTTCATATTTTAAAGATTCTAACATCAAAATCATTAGTTTCTAGTTTACCTAAGGTTGAAGAGCACAAGGAAGTTTGTGAAGGATGTGCTAAAGGAAAACATGCAAGAGAGAAATTTCCAAAAGGCAATGCATGGAGGGCCCATTATCCACTCCAGTTAGTTCATTCAGACATTTGTGGTCCTATGCAGACAGAGTTTGGGTAAGTCATCATATTTTATTACTTTTATTGATGATTACTTACGACAGTGTTGGGTTTATTTTTTGAATACCAAAGGTGAAGCTCTTGAGACATTCAAGAGGTTTAGATCCCTTGTAGAAAATGAAAAAGGGTGCAAAATCAAATGCTTAAGGACTGATCATGGAGGAGAATTTTGTTCAAAATCCTTTCAAGGTTATTGTGATATGCGTGGCATTAGAAGACAACTCACCACTACATACACACCTCAACAAAATGGTGTAGCTAAAAGGAAGAATCGTACATTGGTGGAGATGGCACGAAGCATGCTAAAAACAAAGGGATTAAGTAATTCTTTTTGGGGAGATGTAGTTTCTACAGTAGTATATATTCTCAATCAGAGTCCCACTAGTGCACTTGATAGGATGACTCCATATGAAGTGTGGTATGAGAAAAAACAAATGTTAATTATTTCAATGTTTTTGGTTGATTAGCCTATGTTCATGTTCCTGATCAAAAGAGACAAAAGTTAGATCCCAAAAGTGAGTCATGTATTTTTGTTGGATATAGTGATGAATGTAACGCTTACAAGTTATATAATCCTCTCACTAATAAGCTTATTGTGTCAAGAGATGTGATTTTTGATGAAGGGGGAGTTTATGGTCATCAAAAAGGCCATATGGAGAAGTCAAAATCTATTTTAAATGAAGTTATTATGGATGATATTGATCATGGGCAGCCCAATAATATTTCTATTCCAAGTGCTACAAATCCACAAAGTAACCCCTCATCTAGTTGTTCAATTCCAAGTGTAAGTCTAGATTCAAGGCCTAGTTCTGCAAGGAAGGTAAGAAGATTGAGTGACATTTATCAAAGGATTTCAAATCAAGCACATGAAGAAAATCCAAGAGTGGGACATTGAATTTTACTTTACTTACCAAGGATGATTTTGAAGCATAATGTTTTGAAGATGCATATACTAATGAGGTTTGGATGCAAGCAATGCAAGAAGAGATGGATTCTATTCACATGAATGACACTTGGGAGCTTACAAAGCTTCCACATGACAAGAAGAAGATTGGCATCAAATGGGTCTACAAGACTAAGTGTAATAGTGATGGAAGTGTTGAAAGGTATAAGGCGAGATTAGTTGCTAAAGGCTTCACACAAAAGTATGGCATTGATTATGTAGAGACATTTGCACCAGTAGCAAGACAAGGGACCATTAGAATGCTGATTTTATTAGCAGCTCAAAAGAATTGGAGCATCCATCATATGGATGTGAAAAGTGCCTTCTCTAATGCGTAAATAGAAGAAGAAGTATATGTGGAACAACCACAAGGTTTTGAAGTGCAAGAAAAAGAAAATCATGTCTACAAGTTAAAGAAAGCTTTGTATGGCCTCAAACAAACACCAAGAGCATGGTATGCTAGGATTGATGGATATTTTCAAGAGAATATATTTCAAAGAAGTAAGAGTGAACCTACCCTTTACTATAAACATGAAGGTAATGATATTTTGATTGTCAGTTTGTATGTTGATGACTTGTTGTATATGGGTAGCAGTTCTGTGATGAAGGATGAATTCAAAGTTTTCATGATAAATGAATTTGAGATGAAAGATTTAGGCCTTATGAAATATTTTTTAGGAATGGAGGTTTATCAAAGGGAGAATAAAATTTTCATTTGTCAAACAAAGTATGCTAAAGATATGTTGAAGAAACTTGATATGGTTGATTGTAAACTAGTCTCCACTCCAGTTGCTCATGGAGTTGTGTTGTGTGGAGATGATGGTGCTGAAAGAGTTGATGAGACAACCTATTAAAGTATTGTCAGAATTTTAATGTTTCTAACTAACACAAGACCTGATATTGCTTATTCAGTTTCACTTATTTCAAGGTACATGACAGAGCCATCAGAAATACATATGAAGGTAGCCAAGAGAATTTTGAGGTATGTGAAAGACACTCTAGATTTTTGTATTCATTACTACACTTGTAAAAGGTTCAATCATGTTGGTTTTAGTGATTTTGATTGGGGAGGTAGTTTGGATGATCGAAAGTCAACATCTGGGAATTGTTTTTCTTTTGGTTCTAGTTTGATTACTTGGAGCTCAAAGAAGCAAAGTATAGTTGCCCTTTGTTCTACAGAAGCAGAGTATGTTGCAGTCACTTCAACAGGGACACGAGCATTATAGCTTATAAAACTTCTTGAAGAAATTGGAGAGATTCAAGTTCAGCCTATAGTTATTTTAAGTGATACTATTAGTGCTATTTAATTGGCCAAGAATCCAGTCCATCATAGCAGGACAACATATTTTAATTTAAAGCATCATTTTATCTGAGATTTAATGCAGATGAAGGTAGTCGAATTGAAATACATCAACACTAAAGAATAATTGGAAGATATCTTCACGAAAGTAGTTGCAATAAATCAGTTTTTGACACTCAGAGATCAAATTGTGAGCTCGCTCAACATCAAGGGGGAGTATGTTGAAAAGTGATGCTGAAGTGCAGTTCACTCAGTTCTATTTTTAGACTATTAGTGTAAATTTAGTTTACATGAACAATTTTTTGTGGAGCTAAATTTAGATAGTTAGTTAATTTTTAGTTAATATATTTTTAGAAAAAAAAAAAAAAAAAAAGCCTTAGAAAGGCTAGAGTTAGTTTTAGTTGCTATTACATGCAAATTATTATTTAGAAAAAATTAAAATATTATATTCAATAATAAGAAAAGCATGTTCACATGCAATTCTATTAATACATTGTAATTGATCTTTATTTTCATACAGAAGGAGAATGATTTCAATTTTTTGAAGAAGTATTTTTTATTTTTGCAACTCTTATCTCTTCTGTATTATGAATATTGCATATATTTAGATATGATTTAATTTTATTTAAAAATTCTACAGACATCTTATTTAATATGAAGAGACTGTGTCCAATGTGGACGTCACTTGCGGGATCTTGCTGGATGGCGAAGACTAACAATGGAAGTGGAAGGTGTGCTAGTAGGGTTGAGCCACGTGGTGGTGACCGGACAAAGGCCAATCGGCTGAGGTGGAGTGTGGAGGAAAATGTATGTATCTTGATGCATAGTCAATCTCGTTGTATTCCGAATGCAACAAATAGTTGTCTACATTTAAATTTGTCGAGTGTTGAGAGAGAAATGAGCCCAATATTAAGGTCGAAGGAATTCGAGGAGTGAGAGAGATGTCACAACACTAAATTCTGTAGGAGGTACAAGGTGGTCTTAATTGGTGGCCTGTTAATGGCAAAGCACTGCGGGAGAGATCTAGGTTGGAGGGCCGGTTCAAATAAAATACAAACGTTTGGAAAGAAAAATTACACACTCAGATACAAGACCCTACAGTTGCTATACGCACTCAGCAAGGGTGAATCCATTACTGAATCAAAGACTGCCAAACCTTCGATACGACTGCGAATCCCATTACTCAAACAAAGCATAAATGAATGATTTATCGGGCCGCATTCAATTGACATGTGGCGAGATGAAGAAGCGGTTGGCCGAGTCAGTGTTGAGCTGTCACGCGGATAAGCGCGAGCAAGCATGTCGGCCGAATTGACAAAGGGCAAGCGAGCATGCGGATGGTGGTGTCGGCAACGACGAGTTGGCATACCGATCGAGCTCAAATTTGAATTCACAGGCCGAGATTCATGAGGATAAGAAAGCAGCTTGATACATGAACATGAAAATGTTTATGAATGCCAAAAGGATCTTAACGCCAAGCTTCGAGTCAGGCAAGACTGAAAGATGAATCCTTCCCAATCGGAGAGTTTATGAAATCCAATAATCGTGAATGATGTAAAGTAGGTCCCGAGCCGAGTTCAAATCCTTCAACAAAAATTTGCCATATAAATAATCCGGATAACAGGAGTAGAACTGAGATATAACATGGATAACCAGAACAGAACTAGGTGCAATGTGATTGCAGAAGCATGATATAAATTAAAATTGTTCCAATGAATAGGAAATCTAATATAAATTTGAATAAAAATAATCGTAGATGATTATCTTACACCTATAACTTGGAATTACCCAGCGCATTCAGGCCAGCCAAATAATAGAATTTTGTCATTTCCTCAGAGCTCTGCCGATAACTAATTTTTTCAAATTATGAAATTCCTCCATATTTATGAACTCAGCTATGTCATGTATGCAATGTTTGCAATTGCAATGAATGTTACTTCAATGCAATAAACCTTCATGGACTGTTAGAGAGATTATGTATGTTAGGAAAGTAGACATTTCCCAGCAACAAATAATCAGTAAAAAAATATAAGTTTGTAATAATAAAAATAATTTAAATAGATAGAATAATAAATATGTATGAGGCAAAACATTAGACTTATGTGATAAAATTTCAGTAGAATTAAGGAAACATTCATGGTGCAAGATATTAGATTTTTATTAATTCAAAATGGACAAATTACATGAGAATTTGTTATGAGGTACTTCGGCTCATTATAAAGATAAATAAACTTAATTGGCAAAGTACCATTAGGATTCCTCCTCCTAAAAATAGAGTGAAAAAATGATATTAGGACTTTTCTTCCTAAAAATAAAGTTCAATGGAATTCATCTTCCTAAAAATAGGGGTTTGACTCCTTAAATTCAACATTGTTCATCTTGAACCTCCGAATAGCCCTCACACCCCCATTTTCAAGACGTGGGCTACAAACTCCACTATAAAGAATCCAACCTTTAACTTTGTTATCACATATCTAACAATATCTAATCAATGAATGAACTTTGGCTAAGTAATGAATGCTGAATCCCACCCTCATACCATATCATATTGAACAACACACTTCCAGAATCCCTTTAACACATCATTACCATAAATCTAAAACGAAGGATAACATAATAAGACTAAATAAAATATATCGATATTATTGTTTCAATAATAAAATACAATATATATATTATCCTCTTTCTTAAATATTGTAATTTAGAAATGTTTATTAAATGAAACCATAAATTTGTTTCATAAGAATTAAATAATTGTTTTGATCACCTCACAAATAAAAGAATTCATTATATTTTTACACTTCACAAATTACACATGCACAACTAATTTCAAGTTAACAATATTTAATAATGAACTTACCATTTAAGCTTAACTAAAGTTTGTAATGTGAACTAATAATAACCTAATCGATATAAATAAAGTCCTGAACACAGAACTCGAACATACATTCACTATTACATAAATAACTTTTATTTTAGTTTTGTTAAGGGTCACAAATGGTTCGTTATGAGGTCATATGGCGCAAACCCTAACATAACAACCCACAAACTTGTCCATGTTTCGTGGGATGTAATCTTGTCAGTGCATACCTGCTGAAGTTTAAACCACAATGTAATTCATTTCCGGACAGAACTTGACGACTAACCGTGGCCACATTTATATTCGAAGATCTCTTAACATGCAGTTGTCGCATGGCTAAAAGATGACTCGATAAAATACATATATCACGAGAGTTAAACGCAATGGGTTTTATGAGAATCTAAATCACCAATCTAAATATACAAGTGGATGAAATTTCCATGACACCTATGTTTCACAGATATTTTTATTCATTTCTTCCACTTCCCAGTTTGTGAACGTGTGGAAAGTAGAAATTTAGAAGATGCTTAGATTTGGGAATTCAAGTGGTCTGAGATGGAATCTAGAAGCAAAAAAAAATAAAATATCGAGAACATAAAAATGTCAAAATTTCATCTTAATCATCACCTTAACAATGACAATTGTCCATTCGAAAATGGTTAACCAGGTCGCTCTATAAATATGTTATAAAACATATAATAACACGGAAACTTAAAAAAATTTCTTCCTTGAAAATAAACTATCATTATATTATGATGGATAAGAGAAAATGGGTAACCAGGTAGATTTGACCTCTATGTAAATATGCTATTATATCACAGGAACTTAAATTTTTTGCTTCCATGAGAGTAAACTTATCATGATATGATTTATAAGAGTTGTAAAATGGGAAAAATCTATGATTGAATATTATGGGATCTCTTTTGAAGCCATCTCCAAATGCATGTGTCCGCAAGATGAAAGAGGAGACAATTAAATGACTTAGTGGAAGTTATAAGATGCATAGCTTACCCCTGTTTTTTTTCAGTGGTTACAACAATTTAAGTAGAAATCCTGATCTTTGGAGAGATGAATGTGTGATAAATTTTAAATAAAACCAATGTAAGGCTTTAATTTAAATTTAGAGTGAGTATCAATATTCTGTCATCGAAATGGTGATTTCGATGGGAATGGTTATAATTTTTTTCATCTACGTTCTGTATGTTAGAATTTGTTTGATGATAGCATGGGCAAACCTAATTTTTGGTGTCCTGTGTAAGTTAAGTTATTGGCACAATGAAAGTTTTCTTGTGGTTAATGAAAATGCATGGGATTATTTTATTACCTGCTCTACCGTTAAATATGTTAAGCCAATATTGCACTAAGCTTTTCATGAATATTCCTGTTATTTGAAAATTTGGGATGTTATGAGAATTCTTTTGTAATAGAAATAGACCATTTATTTTTTCTTTTTCTTTATTTTCAAAGAATAATAACCGTTTTTGAGAGAAAATATATTTTGAAAATTTAAGTGAATCATTGAAACTTAGGATTATATTAGAACCCCTAAATTTGCATGGATGATCATGGTTGTCATAATTATTGTTAGATTATATTTAACAATGTTTTTATATAGATTATCATTTTGGTATGAAAATTAACTATGGAATGTTTGGTTGAGTAGGATTATATTCATTAGAGTTCTTATATAGATTATCGTGTTGGTATGAACATCAATTATGGAATGTTTGATTCGACGTTTAATTATTATTTTGATACAGTCATTTATTGTTGTGATGATTTTGGAATGATTATTTTTATTGGTATGAATAATTTGAACATTCATATAAATTATTTGGTGGATATGTCTTCATTGTTATGCTGTCGTAAATCATGGTTCAACAAATGTGACCCTTTCAAATAAATCATACATTTCAAAAAATGTTGGGTTAATGTAAATTTTTCATTTATTTGAGAATTGATTTTCCTTGCATGATTATTTGAGCATCTCCTCCTGTACTTTTATTGCATTTGGTCTAGGATTGATAAATAATTATTTGAGCATCTCCTCTTATACTTTTATAGCATTTGGTCTAGGATTGATAAATAACATGAATTTGAGATGGAAGTATTTATACTACATAACCATCCATACATAAAGAAAATATGATTCCTGTTAGATCAATTGACTTCAAGAGATTTTCTATAATGAGATATATTGGGGGGAAAAATGCTTCCCAAGGAGGATATTATGATAGAGAAATATTATGAGTTGAGAAAAGCTCAA
>JARHVA010007976.1:187500-190000 GCA_037957365.1 Torreya grandis | reverse complement strand
TTCAAATTTTATTCAATATGTTATCCTCTTGATAAGAAGTATGTCTATCTAGTGTTTGGTTTTATAAGAAATATTTGATCTATATAGTCAAAATTTATTAAAATTTCCTAGCATTAATAAATTTTTAGCTAGAAAATTTGTGATTGGAAGGCAACAAAAGCTCTTGTTGGCCTTTATTGAGATGGTAAAATTTGTTCCCATAGTTGGTAATGTTTTTTTGATTAGAAGGTCATGCCTATATGGGTGGCTATATTTTTAATAACTCCCTTAGAACTATGGTAAAATGGTGGTATACCATTGGTATTTGTGCTAATAAGAATAGATTTACAGCTACTAGACCCTTTTACAAGGTAGTACTTATCTAATTTTGAATGTTAATAAATGTCATGTACATCATTGACTTGTATTGTATCTTGGGTGGAGATGTTTATATGAGCATTTAATGTTGTAGAGACTTATGATAGCCGCCTGTTATTCTTCTAGTGTCATAAAATGATATGTGAGTCAATAAGACTTTTATTATGGTTGTATTTATGATTTTTTTGGGATTAACAATTATATTTTTTACGGATGGAGTATTACATCATCTTGCTTAACTATTATTTGAATTGATGGCTTTGCTAATTAGTCTTATGATTGAGTTGTGTAAGTGCACATGAGACTTAGTATTTCTCACTAGATTTAGTAAATATTGAGGGTAGTCACTTATGCTAAAAACTTAGACATTGATGGTTGAGTAGTGAAACCTCTCTTAAGTAGGTGATTTTGTCCCCAAGAATAGTTGGGTCCATGGTTGTTGCTATGGTTGCTTGGATAACTCCTCTACAAGAAGGGGAGGATGTTATGATCCCACTCTTATATACCTATAAATGACTACATAAATGATTTATTTAGCATGTTTGCATCTATTTTTTCACTCCCTTTTTTAGCTACTATGCATTTTTGGATTTAGATACTATGATATTTGATTGTGGGTTTATGCATTTATCATGTTCATTATTTTGTACTTAATTATGTATGGATTGTGGATGTACTTGATATATTTATCATTTAATAAATATAAATTGGTGATGGATGAATTACCTGATGTAATAGATAGTTTTTTTAATTCCATTATTGTCTTATCCTTCTATGGATTTTCTAGATCAAATACTATTGATTGATTCACTTGTTGGTTGTAAGTGTTGACTATGAGCTCGGTTTGATGTTGGCATTGGATTTTGAGTTAGTGGAGTGGTTCTAAATAGTTTGATGAATTATGATAGGTAACATGGGATACTTGATCATTATTTTTCCTTTGGTCAATAAGACTTTTATTATGGTTGTATTTATGATTTTTTTGGGATTAACAATTATATTTTTTACGGATGGAGTATTACATCATCTTGCTTAACTATTATGTGAATTGATGGCCTTGCTAATTAGTCTTATGATTGAGTTGTGTAAGTGCACATGAGACGTAGTATTTCTCACTAGATTTAGTAAATATTGAGGGTAGTCACTTATGCTAAAAACTTATACATTGATGGTTGAGTAGTGAAACCTCTCTTAAGTAGGTGATTTTGTCCCCAAGAATAGTTGGGTCCATGGTTGTTGCTATGGTTGCTTGGATAACTCCTCTACAAGAAGGGGAGGATGTTATGATCCCACTCTTATATACCTATAAATGACTACATAAATGATTTATTTAGCATGTTTGCATCTATTTTTTCACTCCCTTTTTTAGCTACTATGCATTTTTGGATTTAGATACTATGATATTTTATTGTGGGTTTATGTATTTATCATGTTCATTATTTTGTACTTAATGATGTATGGATTGTGGATGTACTTGATACATTTATCATTTTATAATTATAAATTGGTGATGGATGAATTACCTGATGTAATAGATAGTTTTTTTAATTCCATTATTGTCTTATCCTTCTATGGATTTTATAGATCAAATACTATTGATTGATTCACTTGTTGGTTTTAAGTGTTGACTATGAGCTCGGTTTGATGTTGGCATTGGATTTTGAGTTAGTGGAGTGGTTCTAAATAGTTTGATGAATTATGATAGGTAACATAGGATACTTGATCATTATTTTTCCTTTGGTCAATTATGTTATTCATTATGCACTCACATTTTTTTGACCTTATCATTTTTCACTCTTTGTGTCATGTTGTATTATTATTTACTCTTGCGTGGTTGTTTGGTGTTGATCCCATCCACTTAGACTCCACTTTTCTCTATCCTATATACAAATCACCACCTCATAATCACTAGACTCACCCTTTCTTATCCTGGAGTCCTTAAGAGATCTACTCAAGACTAACTCCTCATGACACCCCTCTTCTATGTGATTTAGTACCCTAGTGTGATGATAATTGCTAATGACCAAGTTAATTAGTCTTAGTTCCCTAGCTAACTGGTTATTATGACTTTTAAATGTTATTACCATTTAAAATAATATATATTTTATTATTTTAGTTTATAGTATTTTCCTTATTAATTTGT
>JARHVA010007976.1:140000-182500 GCA_037957365.1 Torreya grandis | reverse complement strand
TGTTAGGGAATATATGTTTATGTTGGTTTCTATTTAATATGAGGTGTATTAATTCCTCTTCCTATTATTGGTTCATATTGACTAATTTCTAATATAGAATTGCTTACATCGATTCCATGAATGACTGCAACCATATCATTATTAGTTGATGAAGAACAACCTTGTACGTATTCTAGATCATTTATTTTGGATTACAGTAAGCATGATTTTAAATAGATTGAATTATATTCATACAAATGATATTTTTGTTTCTTGTTTCGTTAGATTTAACATAAAACCACATGTATCCTTTTGGTGCTAGTTGTTATTTTCTTCGACATGATGTTAGTTTGCTTATTTTTAAATTAGGACAACTTTATTTGGTTCCCATATATATGGACTCGTTATGAGTCGATGATGTCTTAGAAGGTTAAGATTAACCTTTTTGGTTAAACATATGTGAGTACACTTTAATAAGTGATGTTTGGGTTCGTTATGCATCCAAATGTGTACTATGATATGCAACTTAAAAAAAATTTGGGTTGTTTCATGTTGTTGATCAAGTGATGATTCAGTGGAATCAATATATCCCATGTTTTGATACACAGAGAGATTTTTTATGGATAAAATAGATAAATCCTAACCTTTTTGAATGAAACATCTAAGATGAAATATCCTAAAGGGGGAACTATGGAGTTCCTTGTCTTTCCACCCCAATTCTTTAAACCATAGGATTCCTCCTCATATTTATTATTATGTTAAAGACTTATATATTTTGTTATCGTTAAAGATGAAAACTTATTATGAAACTTTATCTGATGCAACATAATTATTTAAATGTTAAGATTCATATGCGAATGCATATATTTCTATATTTGATTATGAAATCATATTTTTGTATTAACAACCCATTACCTTATAAAATAATATATTCATTGTTAACATAATAATGATGTCTCATTCAAATTATATTTGAAAAGATAATTATATTATTATCATTTTCTAATTTACTAAAGTTGTCAACTATCAATATTATAATTTTATCTTTTTATACTTTGAAAATACCATAATGAATCTAATTTTTGTATAAATTATCTAAATAAAATAAACATTGTATAAACATTGATATTTATTTATATAGGATCTAATATTTTCATCGATATTATATCTGAATCGAAATAACATAACAAGAGCTCTTGCAAAGGACAATCACATACCCAAACAGTAAAATTGATAATTATAACAACCTTTTATACAAAGTAATTACGTGACACGTTAACCTTGTTAACACTTTGACATATTCTGATTTAATAATCCCAATAAAAACGGACACACCATATTTTAATAATAATAATTACTCAGGTGACCATAAATTAATATAATAGTGTTTATTGTCATACAGTTATGAAGGTGGCATAAGGAAAAAGTGGCCACATAAATTTTTTTTTCAATGTTAAAAAAGACAGAAAATGGCAGCCATGATGGATAGTCATTATATTAAATTAAAAGAGTTGATAAATATTCGCAAAACCTCCAACCCCCATCCCACCCCCAAAAGTCCACTAAAGGACGAAAATTTGTAGGGAAACCGATATTTTTTATATACTTGTATCCAAAGGAGTGGAATAAGCAATCTAGATATCTAAAAAAAAATTAATCTCATAGAAAAAAAAGAAAAGCTTTGACACACAACATTTAAAAGATGTAAACATGGAAAGAGGTAAACATGGATAAGAAACGACAATATAATTTTATGTGATATTTTGTTCTTAAAATGAAGACAGGGTTACTTAGATTGAGGACATAGTCAGGTTAGGAAAGAGAACGACACTAGTCAGGTTTTGGAAAGAAGAGAAAATGAATGATCAGAATAGAAAATTTGAAGTACAGACAGGGAGCAATTGTTGTCAAAGGCAACCTTCATTTTTATCTATTGGGCCTCTCCCTGTTTTGAGACAAAGTTTCATGTACTGATCAACGATCGTGTTTGTTGTCGTAGATTATCCTTCGATGTTCTGTTCTCTGTTTTCCCCTTTATGAAGGTCGATATGGATTTATTTATTGACATGGGGATCTTATTTTTGTTTAATTTTTCTATTGTGAATGATTATGTTTTATAATAGTGGTTAGTTTGTTTTAATTATTATGTATTATTTCTATTTTTAAATTATTTTTTATTCTATATGATTTATTAGGTAGTTTGAGGAGAAAAATAGAGTTTCAATTATTGAAGTATGTCCATGCCTATTGGGACGATTTTTATAATTATATAATATAGAGGCTTCAGTGATGGTATTAGGAGAAGGATACAAAGAGTTAGTTTTTTTTTTATTATTATTATTATTTATTTTTATAGGATTAAAATTATACATCATATATGTAATCTTATTTCTTATTGTGTATTTGATTATATGTATTGTAAGTGCTTGGATATGAAGTAATTATATGTTTTGGGAATCTTGTATTCAATGTGATATTTTCTAGATTTTAGAATTTATTTTTTATTTCATGTAGTTTTATATTTGTTTTTATTTGACTTAAAATATTTGATTAGATTGTAATTATTCATATTTTTTGTCACCTTAAGTTGACTGCTATTAATATTTGAATCTCTATTTGACACACTCTGTTTTTAGTACTCTAATAAATTAGAAATGTGAATAAATAGGAATGATATGTTATTGGTTTGAAATAGAATGCTGGGTTAGTAAGTGATAAATTATATTGTAAATCAACAGTGTGAATTAACTGCAGAGTATGTTGGGTGGAGCATAGCATCAAATCAGCAATTCATATAATATTTATTTCATTAAACATTAATTAGGTAATAAAAAATAAAATTTGTTGAATCATGGTATATACATTATAACTTTCATTTATATATCATGTACATTAAATAAAAATGACTAAACTATGAATAATTGTTATAGTGTAATGAAAAAGATAAACTCTTGAATTTTTTAATATTAAGTTCATTTTATTGAAAACACAAAATAAATATAAAATATTTAAAAAAAATTACAATAATTTATTTTTCTTCAAATTATTTCAATTCACTCATTAATGATGTTCTATAATGTTTACCTTCTTAAAAGAAATATAGATAAGCAAGAAACAAATTAAGGACTGAAGAATGAATATGGAGTGATCACTAATTGTCTCTATTTATTTATGACTATAAGAGAGACATATTAGTATGTGTGAAAATTCAATTACATTGGAAAATGAATAAAATAAACACCTAGTAATAATTCTTTTGTCATAGTTTGACATTATTATTATACTTTAAATCATGGATTTCCCGTCTTTAGAAAATGAAATGTGTAGTTTTTCAATGTATAGTACAGAAAGGCATGAACCTGTGTTGTCACATACTGTGATCTGTTGTGAGTAAATGGAAGCCATGTAAAATATATGAATATTCGCTATAATACGGATGATGAAAGGTGGGTGCCTAATTAATCAAGCAATATTCTCATCGTGTAACCGTAAACAAATAGCATTAACGAAAGAAAACAGTACCGGATGATTATCTTGTAATGAACATATACTTAAAATATGAGATTTTTACTATTTCGAGGAAATTAAATTATGATAACATCATTATACTTTTTCTTATTAAAAATGCATCTCCCTATAAACAATAAAGTACAAAGAATTCGGTAATTGATATAAAATAAAATTATGTTTTGCTTTTCCCATATGGTGAATACACAAAGCAAGCAACTCGTCATAGTTAGTTCCCCATCTCAATCATGCTTTGAATAGACATGAGAGTTGTATTAAACAAAATTTAATTCCTTACAATGCACTTTCCCACTAGTTGACGCACATTTCTACCTATGCCAAATTAAGGATGATGTTGCTGCAGTATCTAAATTAGAATCCTTTCACTGAACATATTTTTTTATTAACAGAACTACTAGGGAGTAGTATTAAAAATGAAAAATTATGAAGTGAGACCACTCAACAGATCAGCATTTGTATTGGAAGAAAATCATTCCTAAAGAATTGATAGTATTCGAGGAATTTTTCGGAACGAATGTAGCACAAAATATGTAAATAAGCCCAAGCGGGAGACAAGCAAAAACTAAATGGAAAAGAGGGAAACTTAAATCCTTAAATGGCTGGCTCCTGATTAATCAGGGACCCAGCAATTTAGCCGAATACTTAAGCTACGGGGATACACCGCCGGAGCTGGTATAAAAGGTAGAATATATACCAAACAACACGCTTAGTACATGGTAAAAATAGAGCAGGCTGTCTTTAAACAAAACAAACACATATTTGCACATATTAAATAGATTCTATATCTATTAAAAATTTGATTATAATTTCCAATCATCTACAACTTCAGCTATTAAAAACTCCTTAAAATGTACATTTAAAAAAACTATATACTTGATTTCATTCTACTCTTTTCGTTTCTTGCTATTGGTTGCTTTGTTTACTGTTGTTCATTGACCTCTTTGTAATATATACCGAACAACACGCTTAGTACATGGTAAAAATAGAGCAGGTTGTCTTTAAACAAAACAAACACATATTTGCATATATTAAATAGATTCTATATCTATTAAAAAATTGATTATAATTTCCAATCATCTACAACTTCAGCTATTAAAAACTCCTTAAAAAGTACATTAAAAAAACTATATACTTGATTGCATTCTACTCTTTTCTTTTCTTGCTATTGGTTGCTTTGTTTACTGTTGTTCATTGACCTCTTTGTTTACACTGATGTCTGCACATTTTATCCTCGGACTGCTCTACTGCATGTATTCTTCACTCTTGTCTATTATAGAACCAATGTTTTTGAAACTTAATGACTCCTAACCTCTTTCAAAAACTATCTTTTGATGGAGGTTCAGTGAAAATATCAGCGAGTTGCTACTCTGACTTGCAAAATTTAAAGTATATCACTCCTTTTTCAACTAGTTATCTAAAAAAATGATACTTGATTCTAATACATTTTCTTCATCCATGAAAATCATGATTCTTTGACAATGCATTGGAGTATATGTTGTCACAAAATATTGTTGATACTCCTTGCTTCTCCTCATGCAAATATGATAGGATTCTCTTCATCTATGCCACCTGGCATGTTGTTGCAATAGTTGTTATATATTTCTATTTCACTATAAAAGGTAAAACTACGTTGTGCGCTTAACCTATAATGTGTCTAGGGATATGTGTGGCTGAGTTGTGGCTAACACACCTTCATATTAGGTTATTACATTTCTTGATGTTTTTATTATGGTTGGCATATGGAATAAACATGGCTAAGTAGAGTATATTTAGGAGGTAGTGGTTAGTATTTTATTATCATATTGTGAATTTTGTTCTTAGTCCAGTGTTGTGTACATTTCCCATTCAAAGTGACGGAGTCATAACATTCAATTATTCTACTCTTTTGCTCATTGCTATTGTGGATTTGCTTATCCTGTGCTTAATTCTTCCATATATAATTCTACTATTGGTTATCATCTAATTAATTTTCTTAAAAGCTATGGATTATTTCTTTGAAGCACAAGAAATGTCTCTGGACCAAAGATGAGACACATTCCTTGATGTGGTCATTGTATCATTAATAATATCATCCCAATCATTATATGTGAAGCCTACTAATTGAAATTCATCTTACACTGCATACAAAATTATGTGGCTTAGTGTACCATTCACATACCTCAATATCCTCTTGCATTTTTACCAATCTGTATTTGTCGATGTCTCCATAAATCTATATATGAGACTTAATACATACATGATGTCTGACCTAGTTCCAATCAAATACATAAGACTTCCCACTAAACTCTTGTACCTTTTGGGTTCCACATTGTTGTAATTTTCCTTGCATAATTACAATCTTGTATTTGTTGGGTTTTATACTGGTTTGATGTCCAACATTCTAAACCCCTCTAAAATATCCTTTGCATACTTGGTTTGGCATATAAACCAACCTTTATTTATTTTTCATGATTTCAAATGCCTTTGATTTGTTCTTCACCATGGATTTTAATTTTTTGAAAATTTCAAATGACTTTGATTTTTTCTTCAAGAAGTACACCTATCTCTTTTATCTTAAGTAATCAATTAATGTCATGAAATAAACATTCTTAGATAAGGATGGAATATTTTTCAAACCACAAAGGTCTAGATGTATCATATTTATAGGAGCTCCTATGCTCCATGATTTACCCATGGGAAAAGCACTCCTATGTTGCTTTCAAAAAATTTAGCCTTCACATATATTTTTTGGTTGTTCTATGAGGGAAAACCATATTACCATTTGATTCATATGAATAATGTTTGGCCCTCAAAAATTTAAATGCCTATACCAAAGAGTAGACTCATCTATTAGAATTCTTTTTAATGTTACTACAATTTCACATTGCTTCCTTAGAGGTAACATCTTATGGGTTATCACCATCACTACTATAATCTACATATTTCATCTATTCATATCAAATATGATACACTCTCCATATGTACATATCACCTTATAGCCGTTTTGGACAAGTTTTCTAATATTGATCAAGTTATGCATCAACCAAAGCACATAGTCTACATCTTGAATTTATCTTTTGTCACCCTGATTAGTGTTGATAGAAGCACTATATTTCCCCATGATTGAAACCTTCTCATTCTTCCATAAATTTACCTCTGATTTTCTTGTCTCATTAGTGTGGTTAGGAATCTCTTGTTCTTACTTACGTAGTTGCTATAACCACTATAAAAATACTAGATGTTTTCAGTACTTTTCTTAGCTATATTTCATGTTCTTAAGTTTACACCTTTCTCATTATTATTAATATTAGTCTCTTTTGTCTTTGAATAATTATATTATTTTCCATTCATATCACACTGATTCTTTCACCACTCACTAGCACAGTATCCATACATCATGTAATAATAGCATTGTACATTAGACTTTTCATAACTTTATGTGGAACAACCTATTAAAGTGTTTTTTCTCCTTCATCTTCCTATTCCATTTGATTCTTGATAGTTATGCCTTCCATTTTATTGACTAATGTAAGTTCTTTTTCTTCCTCTATTGTTTAATCCTCTCCCCCTTCCTATCACATTAACATTGGTCTTTAATGCTTTTTCATGGGAAGAGGTGGATGACCTATTCAACCTTTGTTCATAGGTTTCTAAATAACCCATTAAATCATCTATTTTCATTTGTATCATGTCTTTATAATCTCTAACTATAACCACTATATAGGATCAAATTTTATTGGAAGGCTATTTAACATGCTCTCTATGATTCTATGATATTCAAGAGTGTTTCAATTTTTCTTAATTTGATTGACTATGATTATTTTTAGTGTAAATAAGTTGTTGATAAAATCATTTTATTTCATCATCAAAGTACCAAAATCTCTTCTTAATAGCTAAAACTTTACAAGATTTACCTTATCACTACCTTGATAGGCATTTTACTGAGAATCCCAAGATTGATTACAATGTTTAGGTAATGATATTATTGTGTAAATTAAATTAGCTAGTGCCATTTTGATGAAAATAATATCTTTGACATCCTTATTTCTATTCTCTTTCAATACATTCTTTTGTGCTTGGGATAGTGTATTGAAGTTTGCTTAGTTTTCAACCTCTATGTATCTACCCTTTACAAGTTTCTATAGCTCTTGTGAGAAAAATATGGTCTTCATCTTAATACACCAATAATGAAAGTTATTTTCTTTAAACATAAAAGGATACTACCATGAACTAGAATAGTTAGAATCCATGATAACAGTCTCTAAGGACTTAGATATGATATCGGTTGCTAGATAAAAAATTTAGATATGCTCAAGTGAAAAAAAAAATACCAAAGGGATAAGGGGAAGATAAACCCCTAAATGGATGAATCCTAGATAATTTTAGATCCATTAATTAAGCTTGGTACTGAAGCTTTATGGATATACCATAGTTGGTATAAAATTAAAAAAAAAAACACCAAGCAATTGGCTTAATACATTCTAAAGACAAAGAAGGTTATCTTTAAAAAAAATGAACACATATTTATATATATTAAATTCATTATAAATCTATAACAATCTTGATTCTTAACTTCAAATCATCTTAAACTTCATCTTGTATAGATTCCTTACTAAAGACCTTTAAAAAATCTATATATTTGACTGCATTCTACCTTTTAATTCTTTTGCTATTGGATGTTATGTTTACTATTGTTAACCAACCTCTTTGTTGAGATGATTGCATACATATTTTGTCTTTTGATTGTTATATATCATTTATTCTTCAATTTTTTTTTCTTGTTATCAATTTCTCAGTCTATTGTTACTCTTTTTCTCTTCTACTCTATATTCTCTAAATTATTGCATTGTATTTTTATGCTAATTCTTACGTTATAGTTTGTCTCTTCTTCCTTTTTCATATTATGTTAGGATTTTAACCTACCATCTTCTTTTCCCACAAAAATCCAAATGGTTCACTAATTTTCAACTTTAAATAAATACATTAAATTTTATTTTTTAGATTCAAATGCAATTGAGCAACTATAGAGATGGTAGTTAGGTGGAAGATGAGGATAAGAATAATATTTTTAACAACAAAATCTTGCCCAATAGATTGAAAACCAGTTAATAGGATAATAAATTTTGTATATAAACCAATGATGATTTGCACAATGATACTTCATAGAAAAATCTTAGACACATATTTTTCATTGAAAAGTGTAGTTTCATTATCAAAACAAGAGATAAATCATCTCTGATCAACAAAAAAGACACAAATATCCACTCTACACAATCACTATAATGTCCACAATTCATATTTATAATGGTGAAAAACACATGACTTATTTGATTGACACAACCACATTAGATTTATATGAAGGAATAAGAATTAACATAGCTATAATGTAATACATAGCTATGTTTTCCATACAATGTAGTATTAATGAGTCCACATAGATCAATAATTTCATATTAGCCAACCTTAATTAACACATGATGTAGGATCCATCATACCTACTATATTAAAATAGAGGATATATCTTTAGATCCTAGGAGTCATAGAGTATCCATGGATACTATTATTGCTCAAATTTGTACAATATATTTATGGCATATGTAGGAAATAGTGCAATGAAACATTCACATAGAGGTAGTTGTTATAAGATAAAAGTTTTAAACATAGTAGGGTAGTGTGACATAGAGGATTCATGTCCACATGGAGGTAGTTGTTTCAAATGTAGAAAAGTTTCAAATATAGCAGGGGTTTTATAACACACAACTAAGAAAACATCCTATGTGGATACATATGACGATATAGAATGTTTTAAACACTCATACCCATGCTAATAAGATAATCCATACATACCATCAGACACCTACCACATTAAAATAAAGTGAAGCATATTTTGGTATTAAAATGTGTGGCTATAAGGAATACATGGCCGAGATTGGTCCTTTGGCTACAAGTTTGACTAGGGGAAATTGCAAATTAAGGTATGAAGTTTTGACAAAATATTAGGGGTCAAATTGCATTTACAGAAAGGGTAGTAGAAGTCATTAGGTGGATGGACTATGGAAAAACACATGGTAAAATCCAATTGCCAAATTATAAATTGCATCTGCACTTCTAGAACCTATGGAAAGAGAAGAGAATGATAAAACTTTGGTTATTTATTGCAATTTTGGCTTGATAAAAATTTGTAATTTCTCTCTCCATATATGGATCCCATATAGAATGTGGCATAATGGTGGATGAAAAAAATTGGAAATTGCAATGTAATTTGTAATTTGAAAAAAATGTAAATTGTTATTGAGTTTATAGATTCTGACAAAAGCATAAAAGGAACTGGGGACTTGAAAGTGAAGTTAATTTTTTTTTTAAAACTTGATAAATGTGCCAAATAATATACCAATAATAATCAATGACATGTTTAGAGTTTAATAAATTGAGGTAGTCAATTATAGGTCATGGTGTAAAGCTCCCTTGGGATTGCCTATGACACGACGTGAGAGAATAGAGAGAGGAGCTCTTCATTTAATGAAGACCCCAACATTACTTGTAGTCAAGATAATTTTGCTCCTACTGTAGGACATATTTCTAGTATTATATATTGTCAATAATTTTTTTGATTTAATAAGGAATCAACAAAAAAAATTTATAGGCTTGGAGTTCAAGTACCTTAAAATTTGTTACACATGCACAGTGGACTTAATCATTCTACACTTTTACGTAGTCAAGGAAATATATATCAACCAATCACTTTGGTTATATTTACATCAAATTATATGCAAGGTTGGGAAAACATTATAGATTTTATATATATGGATCGATCAATACTTGAGGAAGAGGATTATTTGATATCTTCTGACAGGAAGGATATTAAAGACATAATGAAATTATTTAGTAAATAAATGAAGCATATCATTGAAATGGATCAGTGAGGTATCCATATGGATTCGTATGTGTCTCAACTAAATTATGTCCTATCACACAAAGTAATAAGGTTGGTTAACCAACAAGCTTGTCTTATAAGGTTTCAAGAAAAAATGAAGGAGCATGAGCTTTTTAGCACAAGGGAAATGCATTAATTTAAAGTTCAAGCTGTCAGTTAACCTTTATTGTTGCCCGTGATGAAATTATTATATATAGGATATATTGATGAAATCTCTAAAAATAAGGCCTTTAGATAGTGTGTTAAAGTGGTATCTCCAATAAAAAATAAATGAAATTGGAATAGATTCTCTAGGGAAAAGAACCAGGTTTAAAAATTATAATATTCTATTGAATGAAATGAATGTGTGACCAATCTTCCCATGGTATTAGTCATTTTAGAGTTATATCTATCCATGGAGACAAATCTCAAATAGAGAAAAGATCTTGGATTTTGGTAAAATCCTTTATAGCATTATCATATGCTACACCAGGTGAGGATGAAGTCAGGTGAAAATCCAAATATGGAAAGTTTCAAAAAATTACAGATGAGGTTCCCAAAGTCACTGTGATATTTGTGTGGGAAAAATAATTTCAAAATGTAAGTCTCTAAAATGCATTTATAAATTGTCATCAACTCTCCCAATCCTACCAATTAAATCTCAGAGAAAAGTCAAATCAAGAGGAGCATCAATGAGAATTTAGGGATGAATGTCATTTTAAAATTTTTCCCTTGTGTAAATTAAAAATTCCACTTGGATCTCCAAAACCCATAGGTCAATGATAGTCAATATGAGGTTCATTAGCAAATGGAAACTTTCAAGTTCAATTTCAATTTTTTAGTTTTGTAAAGTTATAAATTGCATTTGGAGTTCCCGTTTTCTTGAGGGTCCTAATGCAAATTGGAATTTTAAAGACCATTTAAAATTATTGCAAATTTCAAATTTTCAAATTAAAATTGGAGTTTCCATTTCCCTAATGAGATATTTTGGGAGGAATTACAAATGTGAGTTAAAATTTGTAAATTTGCAAATTAAAAATTACAAATTACAGTTGGAGTTCCCATTTTCTTAATTTTTTTAGGGAAACAAGAACTCTGATTAAAATTTAAAATTTTACACATTACCAATTGTAGGTGAAGTTCTCATTTTCCTAAGGGAACTTTCTATGGGAACTAAAAATATGAATTATAATTCTACAATTTTAAATTCTATAATTTGTAAATTACAGAACTATTGTTGAGTTCCAAATTTTCTCAATAGAAAGGAATTATAAAACTATAAATTGGACCCAAATTTCCCTAAAATAAAGGAAAATTACAAATTTGCAAAAGGCAATAAAATTTCACCAAAAGGCCAAAAAAAGAAAATTAATGCATTAAAATTTTCTAAGATAACCCTAAAAAGCTTCTTTGAAAAAAGTAAGTGTGAAAAATATAAATCATGAAAAGGCAAGTTCAAGAAAAAAATCAAAAAGGTAAAATAACATATGTTTTTCATTTTCATTTTGTTTGCTTGTTCAAACACACCAGGGGGGAAATATTGAAAGTATAAAAATTCAAGGAGGGTCATTCTAAAAAATATTTTTTAGGTAGCCATGGGTCTAGTGTGTTAAAATTCAATCATCACAAGGTAGGGGTTGTTCTTTGGCATGCATATGAATAAGGGAAACTATCTAGGAAGTTTTTATCTATGTTAATGAGTGGTGAAAGGCATCTATAGATAGTTGCATAAGAAAAAAAAGAGTTTGTTTGGAATCTAATGTAAATATTATCCTTCCAGCTCATGTGAAGTGCATCTCCAACCAAGAAATCAAAGGGTTTGATCTAAATATTCATAATTTATTATAAAAGTAGTTACAACAATGATTTTTCATGTAAATAGATGAAGTTTCTAGGCATAGTAAGGAATATTTTATAGTTTGGTGAATCTTGGCAAAACATAAAGGGCTATTTTGAAAATTTTCAATATTTCAAATTATAATGCATATTCTCATATTTGTGTTAGTGGTAAAAATGTATAAATATAGAGATTCTACTCTATTCTAAGGTTGTTGTTGGTCTTTGTTTTTCTTAAGTATATGCTCTTTAAAATTTTGGGATCATCGCTATGTATGCATTTTGTCTCTTTTACTAAGGTGGTTATAGTTGTACAACCATTAGCAAGCTTTGAGAGCATTTATAATATGTCTCCCCTATCCAACATGGATCAAATCAACCATGCTTGTCCCCATGGTAGCATTTTAAAACACTAATGTATGTAATATTTTCTTTCAAGTTAATAAAAATACTTGTGGTTCTTAATTTTTCTTGTTGATGAAATGCAATGAGATGTTTTACATCCTATGTTGATTGGATATTTAGTTTTGTGCTTATATATGGTTATCATCTTGTGCATAGATCTGGGTTATAAACCCCTTTTCGCATGGAGATTTTGAAATATTATGTTGAAAACCCCTTAAGGGCACATTGGGTTTGTGGATTCAATAGGAAAAAGTATTTGAAATTTTAGTTGTAGTCTATGCTCTAGTATTTCAGGAATCATTTGGGTATTTGCATTTCATTGTCACAAATAAATGTAAAGCACTCTAGGTGGTCCTCATTAGCCTGTATTTGAGTTTTTATAATGTTTTAAAGGAGTAATTTTATGAATGTTAAAAGAAACCATACTATTTGTAAATCATTAGCATACCACCCTTTTTTTTATAAACTATCCAACTATCCTACATTATGCTACCCTACAAAAAATATGCCATTTGCATATGTTAAGTGTTATTTATCTTACAAATGTTTGAATCTTGCATATCTAAAATGTGTTTGTAATTTTTTCTTTAAATATCACCATCACAGTCTTCTATTCATCCTTTTGTTGATGAAAAATTATTTAAAATGAATGTTGTGATCACATCCCAATATGTCTTTAGTAGGTTGTTTGTGACCTAGTGTATTTGTTCATCCCATGTGACAACCCTTCCTAGGTGGAGTGAATAAGTTTGGTTTTGTTATGGTCATATTTGTATTTCATTGTGCTAAAAATCACCATGGAGGTTGAATTACGAAATCACTCCATGTGAGCAAGCTACCCCTTAGGTCCTCTCACATTGGTTCAAGAAGATCTAGATGTAGCGAAGAATTAAACCATATCCTCTATCAGTGCCTCCCAGTTAATATGTACATTTATTTCATTATTTATACCAAACCCTTCCCCACTTCTAATAACATATCAATGGGTTTATCATCTTTGTTTGTCATTTTATCAAGTGTGAAAGGCCAAATAAAAAAGGTGTATAATTAGGAATCAACACTCAATTGGCATCATTGTCAAGGATTAAAACATCAAACTTGACACTTATCTTGATGGTGACTCTTGCAAAAATCTGGTTATAAATATCAATTTTGAAAATAGTTCTCTACCATTATTTTATGCATGCAATCTTAGTTGTATTTTTTGACATTGTTAATCCATATGATCTAATGGTTTTAAAGTTGAGGTTATTATTTATTGATTTGTTACCTTGGTCATCAATACCATAACACTTCACTGAGGATGTGCCATGAAGTAATATATTTGATTGAATTTACATATGCTAAATTGGTTACAAAGAGATATAAATTTGTTATGTTTTGAGGTGGTTTCTCCTCATTGAATACGAATCTACAAAAAATAGTTTCTTTGATTTCATACATTATCACTAATTTTAACAAGATATGGTTTCAGTATGAATCTATGAAAGTTTGTATATTTTTATATTCTATAAGTTTTCTTCTAGTGGTGATTCCCAAACATCATCTGGTTTCAAAGAAATATTATTTCCCACTTCAAATATTTTCATTTTTGATAGTTATTATAATTACAAATCTAGAAGGATTGAGATCATCCTTCAAAGGTGACTCACCAAAACAACTTGTTTTTCCCTAAAGTTTTTACCAAAAATTAAAGAAACAAGTTTGGAGGAATGTTGAAGAGCAAATTTTAGTTGCAAAGGAGTGTCTAGATTACCAAGGTTTTAGTAATTTTAAATTTTTTGTTGATCTTTCCATTCTTGAGGATTATCATAGCTCTCCTAATAATTCTAAAACTTATAGACCCTTTCAGTATCTAGCTTCTTCTCAACCAGTTGAATCCCCTCCTATGTTTGATACCCCAAATCCACCTCACTCATCCCCTCACAACACTTTACCTTTTGTTCATGAACCTGCCATTGAACCAATCATGAAGAATAGGGATCAAGATGAGAATGAGCATACTACATTCCACATTTCTTGATTCATGCCTATCATTTTTGATGAAATGGAAGGTTATCCTAATGATGTCTTGAATGAAGTAAATAACAACCTTCCCAATTTTCAATGGAATAATGTAGTGAGTAGTGATCAACATTTGAGGACTTTTTACATTATCATTGAAGATCATGAGGTTGAGCATGAGAATGTGTGCATTAAGTTGTTTGTACATGTGATATAAGAATACACATGTGAGTGTTTCAATTCACTTCCCCTAAGATACAATGACTCATGGGAAGAGATGAATAATGTTTCAAGATTCAATATGATGATAAGATTGATACTAGATTTATTTTTACTAAGTTTGGAAACATAAAAAAGAACCCCAATGAGTGTGTGAAAGACTTTATTACATGGTTCAATAATACCATGATGTGGCTACCTGGGAACATTATGCCCAATCGTACAACATGTTTGATAAAGTATTTTGATGCCTTTGACAAGAAGGCTTCGTACTATTTAAGGGATAAGGCTCCCATGAACATATGATTATCATTCAATATGGCCATCCAAATTGGTAAAAACTTAAATGTTGTTGGTGAACACTTGATTAAATGGCTAGTGTAAAATTGGTTAATTAAAAAAAAAATGTAGTACACTAAGAATGCCAACCTTGAGGAGACTAAGATAACTTTGGTCTCCACTATCAAAGAAATGTCATAGAAGTTGACTAGAGATAAAAAAAAAGGGTTACCTCATGGATTTATAAGTTAGGAGAGATCTCCCAATCTAATCTAAGCATAAGGTAGGCCTACCTTCCACATTAGAGAAAATAATAGAGAAAAGAGGCCTACACATGATGATTGAAATCAGATTAGAGGGGATAGAAAAGAAGTACCCAATAAATTAAATGCCAAAATTAATGTTGTAAATTATGTTCTAGATATTGATTTGTGTGATAAGTGATTCATTCCACATCCCCTATGTGATCATGCTGAACCAAGTTATGAATATATGGATGATCCTAAGTTTGTATTTGATGATGATGGTGGGATTTTAATGATTGATTGTCAAGTCTCCCATAAAATAATATCTTCCTCCATATAATTTTAAAGTGCTAATAATGTTTTTCATTTTTGGAATACCATCAAGAAGGTATGTGCCCCAACTTCTAAGATTTCCTATGATGTTAATATGAAAAAATAAAATGAGTTACCCAACCATGATGTGATTGAAGACTTGAAGTGCTATAAATAAAGTATTATGTGCAGATATGGAATTGGGTAACTTCATTGGGAATGTGGATGTAATTGAACAACTAGTTGTTCTTAATGCTAGGTTTGACAATGAAGATGTTATTTGGAGAATATCATTAGATGGAGATGGGTTTATCTTCTATTCCTCTAAGGATGAATGTTTTCATTTTTTATTCAAGTAGTACTTTGAGTGAGGGAATGACATTAATAATTTTAAGGCACTCTTTATTAGTACTCACCTAATTGAAATTAAGTAAAAAAATTATTTATAACTACTAAAAAGGTACGAAGATCTTTTATCATGGTCTTTTCTAGATTTGAGATCATACAGGAAGGATTTCTTTGAAAATTTCAGCCCATTACAACCTATAAGCAATACATTTAGGCATGTGTAGGGATTGGTTTACTTCATCTAGGCCACCAAACTACTGGAAAAGTTCAATAAATTATGGGATGATGAGATATCAAAGTCGTTATTTACTAGTAAATATCTTAACATTTCGTAGATTGAGTCCAAGACTATATATAATATTGTATATTGTATAGTCTTGCTTCTTTGTTGTTTTTTTTCCTTCTACTTTTGAAATTGTTTGTACAGTTATATTCATCATTTTTGTCATGTGTTAATTTTTAGGTCCTCTTGATCTTTTATGTCAGTCAGTCTTATTTTGTTTAACTTCTATGGGTGTTCATTGATAAATTTTTTAATTCATGACTCTGTATCTCAATGTATTGCCTCCTCGTGTTATTTTATGGGCTTCTCTGCACACTGATAATGGGTGTACATCCTAGGTGAGATCCAATTTTGGTGTTCAAATTTACAACATGTATTTATTCCATATGTAAGAAATATTGCAATGAAACATTCACTTGGATGTAATTGTTACAAGATAAAAGTTTTAAACATCGAAGGGTATTGTGACATAGAGGATTAATACCCATGTACAATAAATGGTTTTAAATGTAGTAAAGTTTTAATTATAATAGAGGTTTTAAAGAATATAGCTAAGAAAGCATCTTAAATGGATACATATGATAATGCAACATGTTTTAAATAGTCATCCCCATGCCAATAGGGCAAGCCACACACAACCTCAAAACCTTACCATGTAAAACCAAAGCAAAGCATAGGTTTTTTGAAAATGTAAGCCTTGAAGGAGAACATGATGGAGATTAGTCCCTTGACTCCATGTTTGACAAGGGGAAAATTTAAAATGATGGTTATGAAGTTTTAATGGAAGATTAGGGGTTGAAATGTAATTTAAAATAGGGAAGTAGAAGTTATAGGTGGAATGTGTATGGAAAAACACATTGTAAAATGTAACTTCCGAATTCCAATTTGTGATCTAAACTTTTGGATCCTATGAAAATACAAGAGCATGTCAAAACTTTGGTTGTTGACTACATGTTTGATTTTCTCAAAATTTTAAATTTATCTTTCAATCTTCAGATCTTGCAAAGAATGTGGTATAATGATGGATGAAAAAAATGGGAGAATGAAATATAATTTATAATTTAACAAAATTCCAAATTGTCATTGAGTTTCTAGAATTTGATAAATGTCTAGAAGGGCCTAAAGACATGACTGGGAAGTTGAAAAAAATTAAAACTTAAGAAACGTGGTAATTGATAGACCAATAGTGACCAAGGACATGGTTGGAGTTTTGATCAGTGGAGGAAATCAAGTTTAGGTCATGGTGTGAAGGTCCCTTAGGACAACCTATTATGAAACATGATGAAATACAGAGAGGATGTCTTCTTTTATTGAAGACTCTAGTATTTCTTGTATTTATGAGAATTCTTCTCCTACTGTAGTTGATATTTATAGTAGTACAACTAGTCGATCATAAGTTTGGTGTAATATGGATTCATTGAAAGATTTGTCCAAGATTGGAGTTTACAGACCATCAAATTCATTAAACATGGAAATTAGACATAGTCATTCTATAATTTTGTGTACTCAATGAAATCTATCTCCACTACTCACTTCTATAAACTTTACATCAACTTATATGTAAGGCTAGGTTGACACTATGGATGCCATAAATATGCATGGATCACCACTTGAGCAAGAGGATGATTTAATATCTTTCCATAGGATGGAGATTGAAGACACAATAGAATTAGTGAGATACGAAATGAATATTATCACATAAGTGGATCAGGCCAATAGTCGTATGGATTATTATGTGTCGTAACTAAGTTTTGTTCAATAATGAAAAGTAATAAGGTTGGTTGACCTGCAGGAATTTTTTTCAAGGTTTTAATAGAAAATGGAGTGCAATAATTTTAGCACAAGGTAAATGTATTAATTTAAAGTTAAAGCTACCAGTTGAATGGAACACACAAACACATGCACATTGTGTGTGTGTGTGTGTGTGTGTGTGTGTGTGTGTGTGTGTGTGTGTGTGTGTGTGTGTGTGTGTGTGTGTGTGTGTGTGTGTGTGTGTGTGTGTGTGTGTGTGTGTGTGTGTGTGTGTGTGTGTGAGAGAGAGAGTGCGCATACACATGCGCGCATGCACATATGTGTGTGTATGTGTGTTGAATCTTGATGACCCCTTTGGTGAAACAAATTATTGAAGATGGAGAATTTTATTCATAAATTGAGATTCTATTTTTTGGTAAAGGAGTAAAATCTTTGCACAGTGAATCTTTGATGGTGGACTATGATGAAATACATGTATACATGAGAATATTTTCATATGTACCTTTATTAATGCCTATGATGAATTTATTTAATATGAGATATTAATGAACTCTTTATAAATAAGGCCATTAAATAGTATGTCTAAGTTTATCTCCAATGGAAAAATAAAGGAAATGAATATAGTCTCTACGAATAAGAACTAGGTTGAAAAATTATAGTATTATGTTGAACCCAAAGAATGTTTTACCAATATTCACATGGTCTTGGTTGTTTTTGATTTGTTTCTATCCATGGAGACAAATCTCAAATAGAGGAAAGAGCTCATGTTCTGGTAAAATCCTTTGTAATAGTATCATCTACTAAACCAGGTGGGGATGAATTAAGGTGAAAATCTAATAATTACAAGTTTCAAAAAAAATTAGATGAGGCTCCCAAAGTTCCTGAGATATTTGTGTGGGAGAAACAATTTACAAAATGCAAGTATCAAAAGTGTAGTTAAAAATTGTTATCAAATATCCTAATCATGCCAGTCAAATCTTGGAGAAAAGTTAACTCAATAGGATCTTGAGGGAGAATTCATGGAGGAAAGCAATTTTTTAATATTGCACTTGTGCAAATAAAAAATTGCACTTGGCTTTCTGAATCCCCTAGGTCAGTGCCACTAAACATGAGGTCTATTTAGAAATGCTAACTTTCAAGGTCAATTGTAATTTGAAAACTTAAAAACTATAGTTGGAGTTCCCATTTCCCTGAGGGTCATAGTGCAAATGGGAACTTTGAAGGCCATTTAAATTTTTTCAAATTTGAAAACCATAAATTCTAGTTGGAGTTAACATTTATATAATGGTAAATTTTAAGGGGTAATTGTAACTATGAAATACAGTTAGAGTTCCCATATCTTTAAAAGAATATTTTCATGGAAACGAGAACTCCAACTATAATTTTAAAATTTACAAATTACAAATTATAGATGGAGTTCTCATTTACCTAAGGGATCTTTGCAAAGGAACTACAACTGTGAAGTGTAATTCTATAATTTTAAAATTAGAAAACTATTGTTGAGTTCTAAATTTCCCTAATATATAGGAATTACAAAATTACAAATGGGACCTAGATTTTCCCAAAACAAAGGAAAATTACAAATTTGTAAAATGGACCAGAATTTCTCCAAAATATCAAAAAGTGAAAATTAATACATTTATGCATTAAAAAATGTCCAGATATCACTAAAAAGTAAATCTGAAAAATAAAAGTGTTAAAAGGCAAGTTGGAGCCAAAAATAAAAAAGGTAAAGTAACCTTAGTTTTAGATTTTCATTTGTTTTGATTGTTCCAACACTCTAGGGGAGAGATATTATAGGTTGGTAAATTGATGGTGGGCCATTACAAATGAGATTGTTTAAGTAACCATGGGTCTAGTGTGTTCAAATCCATTCATCACAAGGCATGGGTTGTTATTCGGCATGCATATGATGAAGGAAAACTATCCAAGAAGTATCCATTCTTTCTAATGAGTGGTCAAAGGCATTTCTAGGTAGTTACATAAGAAGACAAAGAGTTTGTTTGGCCTCTAAGGTGAATATTCTCATTCCAACTCGTGTGAAATGCATCTATAGCCAATAAATCATAGGCTTTGATACCAATATTCATCACTTATTATAGAGTTAGTTATAATAATGATTTTTCAGTCAAATGGATGAAGGTTCTAGGCATGGAAAGTAATATTTTCTATATGGTGGCATCTTGGCAGAGCTTAGAGGGTTATTTTGCAATTTTATAATATTTCAAATTACAACCCATATTATTGGATTTGCATAAGTGGTGAAAATGTATAACTATAGGGCTTCTTCTATATTTTAAGGTGGTTTTTATTGGTATTTGTTTTTCCTATGTAAAGGCTCTTCTATATTTTAATATCATGGTTGTGTATGTTAATTTTTATTTGCCTTCTAGATGCATGAATCTTACATATTTAAAATGTATCTATGATTTATGCTTCAAATATCAACAATAAAGTCTTACATTCAGCCATTTATTATTGAAAATTTCTTTAGAAGGAAAGTTGCAAGAACACCCCAATGTCTCTTTAGTAGCTTGTATGTGACCTAGTGCATTTGTCTATTTCGTGCGACAACCATTCGCTAGTGGAGTGAACAAGTTTGGATGTGCCTTGGTCATATTTATGTTTCATTTTCCCAAAAATTCCCATGGAGGTTGAATTTCAAAATTGCTACACATGAGCAAGTTACCCCATAAGTCCTCTCACCTTGGTATAGGCAGGGCTAGAAGTAGTAGGGAGGTAACCATAACCTCTGTCAGTGCCTCCCAATAATTTTCTATGTCTGGTCCATTATTTATAACAAAATTTTGCCTAGTTATAATGACATATCAATAGGTTTATCATCATTGTTTGCCATTTTTTCAAGTGGGTAAGGTCGAGAAAATGAGGTGTACAACTGGGAACAAACAACTTCAATAGAAAAAATATATAATATGTGGTTAGTACCCCATGGGATAATAATTACTTGATAAATAAGGTATTATAGTCTCATGGAAATTATGGCATTATCATAGTAATACATTGCATACTATAGGGATCTCAAATATATAATTTTGCTATGAAATAATAGGGACCACAATTGTATAGTTACTATTACATAGTAAAGTAATTATTTTTGATTAATTGACTAAGATGGCACTCCTCTATGTGGACATGAGTGACGTTATAGACACCACTAAGATTTACAATGTATTATAAAATGTAACCCTACTGACCACAAATGAATTAAGATTTTTTAATAAAATTATAAATTAAAAGTTATCATTAATAACATAAGAATATAATCAATGAAACTTATATTAAATTAGGATTTAATGCTCAATATAAATGAGTTTATATATGTTTTCACAGTTTTCAAATATTCTAAATCTTGATCTGAGTTGTGTATTAGTCCTTAAATAACTTGGAAAATGTTGTCGCACAAAACAATTGAACACAATCCTTGAATAATTACCTAGTATTGATTTGGCAAGATAAATGTTAGCCAAGCTATCCATATTAATTTGATAGGATTAATTATTGATGATTTTAGAAAATATTTTCAATTTAATATGAATCATGTTTTTATTGAAATTAATATAACTCTGAAAAAAAGCATAATATAATGTAAATTGTTTGAAGAAAATTATAATAATAAATATTGTTATTAATTTGAAGTAAATATTGAGGGTATTAGACCTCCTTACTTTTATTATCTTCATGTATATTTTTAAGGGTTCAAGACAATGAAGCCAGGAATAGGGGCAGCCAAAATGGATCAATCTCAGGGGTTCATTATTCATAATTTCTTTCATTTCAGGTAACATTTTGTGATAAAAACTTGAAACATGACTCTTTTTCTATCTATGGATTTTTTTTTAAAAAAAAATTATCTATTAATTCTAAATTAAAAAATAAATAATCCATTGACAATAGAAAGTAATCAGATAGAATAAATATATTTTACAGATATTTGACCATTTTTCGCGAGTTTTCAAATCCTTCATAATGTACTGAATTCAACTCTTCAAACTAATTGAATGTCAACAAGCTATTCTATGGAATTGATCGCGTAATTTGGGCACAATGGAACCAACTAATTGAAACTTTTAGGAATCGATTTGTGTTAATATGTTCCTAGTTTATCTGTTTTGTATCTTTAACAAGACATAATTAAGTAATACGTAATCAATGTAAATTACGTGAAAAAAACATTGAATGTAATTTCTAAACTATGAAAGAAAACAAAAGTAAAAATAAACTACTTTCACTGTTCTAAGCCTATACTACTCCTCCAGTAAAAGTCATTTTCATTTCGAAGTTAATGCGCATAGCAAAACCCATAGCTAGTGCTTGAAGAATTATCTAGTCACCGTGAGTGAAAACTAATTTTCTTTCAAATCCAAATGTTGGAAGGTGTTGTTTCCCAATTTGTCATAAATATGATATAGACCTACCGTTGATGGATCAAAATTTGTTTCCTAAGATTTTTATCATGGGATTTGTTTCATAATAATACAAAATTAAAATATATGAAATATTTTATCCTTTTTTTGCTCTTATATAAGCATATTTCAACTATTTATCTCATGCATGTTCCATTTGAATAATTATAAACTCTATCTACTACACTCTATCATCTCCTTCGATGTACTTTTGATGAACTTAAAAATGAGGAGCTTCAATGTAATGGGAAATACTAGCCCCTGTGTATAAACCAAATCAAATCGAGAATATTTTAATGATTATTTAAATGTGGTTTTATCATACCATAATGCATACCTCACAAATAAATGCCAATCTTAATATATCTACGACGAGACTTTTATGGCATTTATGTTTTTCATATTGTGGATTCATCCAATCTGTTTCATTGGGGTAGTAGTTTGATGAAATATTTAAAATAAATATCAGTGTCAAATATATATTATGCAGATTTATATGTAGGTTGATGATAACAAACTAAGGAAAGGGGGGTGTACTGAAACTTGTAATAATATTTTATTAAATGAATTTAGTTATTTATTTAGTAGGAGTGTTATTTATGGTAATTATTTTTATGTAAAATAATATTTGATTGTTTTTATTAAGATTAATAACTCCAACAAAATACAATTCATATTTTATAAACAAATGTATATTTAAAATCACCATCATGAATGGAATTTACATATTTTTTTAAGTTGTAAAAATATTAAACATTTCTATCAAATTATTAAATGGTTATGAATATTTTTAAAAATTATGAACATTAAAATCCTTCACTAAAAATCTTTTACATTGTTGCATTTATAAACGAGTTACCACTTCCCAATTTTTTATAAAATGTACTTATAATTTCCTTGAATTCTTTCTTCTTCACCTTCTGATTTCAATAATACAAGATTCGATTCTTTAAAATATAATGGATTTATTTTTGTCTAATATCTCTTATCTTCTCTTTGTTTAATTCAAGAGGACAACTTCCATACATTAAGAATTAAATAATCTCCGCCTTTATAATGTTTTATAGCCTCCCGTTAATTTTAGAAATTTTCTAAAAAAAACAATTATGAAAATCTTGAGTCGGTGGTTGACGAGGGGGTTGAGCCCTAGATATTCCAACCACTCAACGCCTTAACATCATATTTATCACCTCTTACGCTATAAAAGATATAAATATTTAAAAAAATAAAAGTTATTTCAAGATCAACATTATTGATTTGGTTAAAAAATATTGACACCGTATATAATTTGAAGAGGCTGTGGCCAACGTGGAAGTGACTCGTGGGACCTTGCGGGGTGGCAAAGACTGAGAATGGAAAAGAAAGGTCGTGCTAGTAGGGTTGAGCCACGTGGTCGTGACCGAACTAAGGCCCACTGGCTGAGGTGGAGTGTGGAGGAAAATGTATGTGTCTTGATGCAAAATCAATCTCGTTGTATTCCGAATGCAACAAATAGTTGTCTATATTAAAATTTGTGGAGTGTTGAGAGAGAAATGAGCCCAATATTTAGGTCGAAGGAATTTGAGGAGTGAGAGAGATGTCTCGACATTAAATTCTGTATGAGGTACAAGGCGGTCTTAATTGGTGGCCTGTAATTGGGAAAGCACGGCGGGACAGATCTAGGTTGGAGGGCCGATTCAAGGCTTTGAAGCAAACTCTTAAAGCTTCAAATAGAATATAAACGTTTGAAAATTAAAAATACAGACTCAAATACAAGTCGATACAGTTGCTATATGTGCAGAGTGGGGACGAATCCATTACTCAAACAAAGACTACCAAACCTTCGATACAACAGCGAATCCCATTACTCAAACAAAGCATGAATGAATAACCTTTTGGGCCGCATCCAATTGACAAATGGCGAGCTGAGAAAGCGGTTGGCCGAGTCAGGGTTGAGTTGTCAGGCAGATAAGCCCGAGCAAGCATGTCGGCCGAATTGACAAAGGGAAAGCGAGCATGCGGATGGCGGTGTCAGTAACGACGAGTTGGCATACCGATCGAGCTCGAATATGAATTCACAGGCCGAGATTCACGAGGATAAGAAAGCAACTTGATACATGAACACGAAAATGTTTATGAATGCCAGAAGGATCTTAACACCAACCTTCGAGTCAGGCAAGACTGAAAGATGAATCCTTCCCCATCTGAGAGTTTAGGAAATCCAATAATCGTGAATGACATGAAGTACATCCCTAGCTGAGCTCAAATCCTTCAACAAAAAATGACCACATAAATAATCCGGATAACAGGAGTAGAACTGAGGTATAACATGGAGAACCATAATAGAACTAGGTGCAAAGTGATAGCTGTCAGGATCTTGCTCCTCAATTAGAGCACATATGATTACTTCTTGTATTAGCAACTAAACACGGAATTATACCAGAATCAATAAGTAACTAGAAATATGAAACAACACAGGAATATGAGAGACAATACACAATTGTATTAATAATCACTCAGAAGAATATACAATAAGGAAGATGCCACTTCTTCTTCCACCTCAAAGGTTTGCCACACCTCAAGACCTTCTTCCCTCTCTCTCTCGGTCCCAACAATCAACTCCAATACAGAATTGATGTTCACCTCTCCAACCAGTCAGTAACACGCTGCCAGTACACCAAGTACACAACCGTACTCCAAGTAGATCTCCTGCTCTCTGCTACCTGCAAATCACTAGACCTTACTCACCAATGTAGATATCTCTACACCCCTGAAGAACCCTTGTCCTTGCCTCACCAAGTCCTTATGATTCTTCAACTAGTACGCCGGTGGATCAGCTCCCAGACCTTGCAACTCTCCCTGATCATACACTCTCAACGCCCCTTTGGAACTAGGAGGAGCTACACTAGCTCTCTCTAAAAGCTCTATGGCTTTCTAGTACACTTTTACAATACAGCCTATGAGTCCACATATAGATCTCATGCTTACAATAATTAGACTAACCTAATTACAATAATTAGACACACAACTCAAGACTGAGACTAGCCTTCAACATGCAAACAAACAGTCCAAAAATAAACTCTCTCGGATCAACATGAGAACTGCCTGTTCACGCACAGGCTACCGACATCGGCTCCTCCACGACCGATGTCGGCCGACTAGTAACCGACGCCGATTGCTTCCTCACTGCCATCTGACCGACGTCGATTGATCAGACCGACGCCAATTTCCCTGCAACTCCCCGCAACTCTACATCTTCCATAACTTCTCTTATTTGCATCCTGGTGAAGCTTTTAGCTCCACAACCTTACAATCTCCCACTTGGAGATAAATAGCTACACCTGTACCTATACTTGTACACCATCTAAAATATTTTCTGGCTTGTATCCCTCTTCAAGATCAATCCTGAAGACCAACCACCACACAATCTATGATGCCGCACCTGTCATTCAAGTAACCTGCCACATCCGAACCTACATATCCATGTAGAGAAGAACTTAACCCTGCATAACAAGAATCCCTGCTGCTAGTCCCACTGAACTACCCTCCAGTACTCCTTCCTCGAATTGGCTCCATACTTTCTGACAACCCCCACTGATTGGGAAAACTCAAGTCTTCACTAGACCTCATGTGATTTCGAACCCTGTTTCAAGCTAAGCTTGAACTGTCCAGCCATTGGTGTGCTTTCTGATTCTGCATCCTGCATCATGAACTCCACCAACACCGTCTTCACATCAACTCCCACTGGAGATAAAATCTCCATGTCTCTTATGCCAAAGAATTTTGCTGCTCTAAATTCTTCATGACACACCTCTTAACTAACCTTACCCTTAGCTCAGCAAATCCCTGTATGTACAAACCTGCTAGCAAACCATCCACATACAGTAACAGGATAATGTCATGACTCATCATCCACCTGGTAAGAACAAACACAATAGTTACACTGACATTGACTGAAGCCTTGCTTAGTCATTCACCTGTCAAAACCTGTACCACTATCCTGCAGCTTCTTCAAGACCATATGCCTTGGCCTTCCATCTCATGTATCCATCCACTCTCTTCCTTAACTATGGGAATCCATCCGTCTCTCAGTGCTTTCTTCTAGCTGACAACTCTACCAATAAATACCTGTTTGGTTCTTCTCCAAGGACTCACACTCCTCATCCATGCCAAGCTCCCACTGTATCTGAATTCTACCTGCATTGCCTCTTCGCATCTTCCTAGTTCTTGACCATCAATAAGCAATATAAAGAAGGTGAACAATGAATATGAGTTCACTTACCCTTTTCTGACCTCGACATGAGTGTTTGAGACTTGTTGACAGCTTGTTGTCCGCCCAATATCCATTTTAGTGACCGATCTCGGCCATCTCTCAATCTGCTCCCGATCGATGTCAGTTCTCTGCAACTGATCCTATCTACCGACGTTGATCCCATTACCGACGCCGGTGTACCTATTGCCGACATCAATCATTGTATGACCGATACCAGTTCCTGCTTCCTGACACCACCGACTCTACTGATCTACACATGACCGATGTCGGTGCCTGTCTATTCGACGTTGGTTCCTGATGACTGACGCCGGTATCTGTGTTCACCTGTGAGTGATAACTTTTTACCCGTGAGCTCTCCATGGATCAAAATTTTGTTCAAATCAACACAGTCCTGCTCAGAATAATTTAGTTTCTTCACCTGATCTCTATCCGTCATCTCCTCCATGAACACCAAGGCTTTCCAGTTCTTTAGCTTGTCAAAAACATCTATCTTCCACTTCAGAACATGCATTCTCCTCCTACATATGTAACCAAGCCTACAAAGCCACATCTCTGTAACAGAAGGTGAATCAGAAATATAAGTAGATAGATAAAGGATACCTACTTTCTTACCACCGTCTAATTCAAGTGCATCTGCTGTGAGAGTTACTGTGCATCTCCCATCACCTATCTTTCTTAAAGAAATTAGACTCATCTCCAAGACTGGTACCTGCATGACTTCCTTCAACCACTGTGTGTCATCCATCTGCAATTTCAGCTTCACTTTCCCTTTGCCAATTTTTTTGGCAAGGCTCACCAGCTCCTCTCCCTGGGGCTGCATGGAAAGAGGCAACATAATCTGTTATCTAAAATTCAACTTTATCCAAGAAACCTCCCAAAGCATCCTGTGTAACAACACCTGCAACATCTACATCTTCAGTTTCTTCATGCTGATCTGCTACCAACCAACAATATATTTTTGCCTGCTCTTTCTTTCCATCAATCAAACCATTTGTGCTATTCAATTTTTCTATTCATAGCTTACTTCCTTCTGCCTGTGCTATACTCCCACTCAATCAGAAACCCCTGTGAGTAACCTGTAATCAACGAACACTACCAGATCTGAAACCACCTGTTAGTAACCCAACCAAAAGCTCTGATACCAACTTGTCAAGATCTTGCTCCTCAATTATAGCACATATGATTACTTCTTGTATTAGCAACTAAACAGGAATTATACCAGAATCAATAAGTAACTAGAAATATGAAACAACATAGGAATATGAGAGACAATACACAATTGTATTAATAATCACTCAGAAGAATATACAATAAGGAAGATGCCACTTCTTCCTCCACCTCAAAGGTTCACCACACCTCAAGACCTTCTTCCCTCTCTCTTAGTCCCAACAATCATCTCCAATACGGAATTGATGTTCACCTATCCAACCAGTGAGTAACACGCTGCCAGTACACCAAGTACACAACCGTACTCCAATTAGATCTCCTGCTCTCTGCTACCTGCAAATCATTAGACCTTACTCACCAATGTAGATATCTCTACACCCCTGAAGAACCCATGTCCTTGCCTCACCAATTTCTTATGATTATTTAACCAGTACCCTGGTGGATCAGCTCCCAGACCTTGCAGACCTTGCAACTCTCCCTGATCATACACTCTCAGCACCCCTTTAGAACTAGGAGGAGCTACACTAGCTCTCTCTAAAAGCTCTATAGCTTTCTAGCACACTTTTATAATACAGCCGATGAGTCCATATATAGATCTCATGCTTACAATAATTAGACTAACCTAATTGCAATAATTAGACATGCAACTCAAGACTAAGACTAGCCTTCAACATGCAAACTAACAGTCCAAAAATAGACTCTCTCAAAATCAACATGCAAACTGCCTGTTCACGCACAGGCTATTGACGCCAGCTCCTCCAAGACCGATGTCAGCCAACTGGTGACCGTCGCTGGTTGCTTCCTCACTGCTATCTGACCAACATCAGCTGATCAGACCAACGCTCGGTTTCCCTGCAACTAATTCTGCAACTCCCTGCAACTTTGCATCCTCCATAACTTCTCCTATTTGCATTTTGGTGAAGCTTTTAGCTCCACAACCTAACAATAGCAGAAGCATAATATAAATTAAAATTGTCTAAATGAATAGGAATTCTACTACAGATTTGAATAAAATATTGTTAGATGATAATGTTAGACCTATAATTTGGAATTTCCCAGTGCTTTCAGGCCAGCCAAATGATAGAATTTGTCAACTTCGTCAGAGCTATGCCGATAACCATTTTTTTCTAAATATGAAATTCTTCCATATGTATGCGCTCGGCTATGCCATGTATGTAACGTTTGCAATTGTAATGAATGTCTCTTCAATGCAGGAATCCTTCATGGACTGTTACAGAGATCATATATGTTAGGAATCTAGACAATTCGAAACAAAAAATAACCAATAATAAAATATAAGTTTGCAATAACAGAGATAACTTAAATAGAAAAAATATTAAACATGAATGATGTAAAATTTTAGTAGAATTAAGAAAACATCCATAGTACAAGATATCAGGGTTTTATTTATTTGAGATGAACATATTACATGTGAATTCATTATGAGCTACTTTGGATATCCACCAAGATAAATACACCTAATTGACAACGTACCATTATGATTCCCCTTGTTAAAAATATAGTGGAAAAATGACATTAGGTGATGCATAAAAAAGAGGCCGAACTTTCAAAGACCATAACTTTTGATTTATAGCTCCGTTTGAGCCCATCTTCATGCTAAAATGACCGACTTGGAAAGATCAAGTTCATTTATAGGATATTTTCCATATTTTTCGAAGGCCATATGTAACAATCTAAGGATCTGAATTTTAATTTTAATTTTATTTTTCATTTTTTTAAAATTAAAAATTATTTATTTTCGTAATCGGACTTAAACTTTAGTTGAAATTCATCTGACAGATTAATTTTAGAATTTAGTTTATTTTTGAATATTTTTAGAGTTATGCATGCTTGTATGCAAAACTTAATAAAAATAGTAGTTGCAAAAAATAGCAGGTCGAGTTTTATTTATTTTTAATGTTTAGAATTTTCTGTGTCAACTCCAATTTAGAGTTGAGACTTATTTATGTGTGGTTTTTAATTATTTGAATCATTCAATACAAATCAATAGTACTTATTGTTAAGAGTCTTGGACTATTGAATTTTTATTTATCTTTATAGTATTTTAGTTATTTATTTGGTATCAGAGCAAGATCAAATCTTAGACATGTAAGAAATGGTGAGAGGATGATGAGGAATTGCTCAAATGAAATGGACTATGTAAGAGCTTTAGAGGTAAGTAAAATAATTAAGATCTTTGTTAATCAAATATGAAGAACAATAGAAGATGATGTCGAGGATGACATAGATCATGAAGAAGAAATTTATCAAGAGGAGCAAAAAGAACAACCACCATCAATGGAAGAGAGCATGGTTAGAGCTCTAGAAATAAGTAATGAAGGAATCAAGGTTGACATTCCAGTTCATGCTAGAAGTTAAAAACTAGAGGATTTGATAGATTAGATGAACAACATGGACAAGGCTTTTGAATGGAGAACTGTGAGAAAAGACAAGCAGGTAAAATTTTCATGCATGAAATTGAAGGTTTAAGAAATGATTTATTGGGATCACTAGAATAAATAAAAATAGACAAAAGTAAATAAAAGATCAACTCATGGAAAAATATGGACAAGGAAAATTTTCTTCTTATGGATTAGGCACAAACCCTTTATAGAAGATTTCTAAAGCTAAAGCAGAAGGATCACAGTATACAAGAGTATATAAATTATTTTTACAAACTTTCAATATGTATGGATCATGATGAAACAAAAGACAAGATTACTATGAGACAGTAAATTATATTATGTTTTATATTCAAGATGAATTAATCATGCATAGAATACATTTCATGGTGGAAGCTTATCAGTTATATTTGAAGGTAGAATAAAAATAAAATTAATAAAATTTTAGAACATCTACTAGGCCAAGAAGAGGACAATCTCCTCATATAAGTGGACAAAGTGTATTTAATATAAATGGAGATGGGTTTAATACTATTCAAGGAGAATCATCACGTAGTCTAGAAAGGCATGAACATAATAGGCAAGGGTTCCAAAACCAGCAAAGAGGAAGATAATTTTAGAGAGGAATAAACTATGATGGTGGTAGAGGATGCTTTCTAAATCAATGCAAGTCTTATGTCTGTTACAAATGTGGAGAAGAAGGCCATAGAGAATATGAGTGTTCACACTATGAAGATCAAGAAATGAGGTAAGATGATCGCGCAAAAGTTAATTTAGTTGAATTTGAAACTAAATAAAAAAATCTTGAAGTCACAAAAATAGATATTAGAGAAAATCTAATGATGAGAATAATAATGATTGATGCAAAAGAAAAATGTGTGCTAAATAAAGAAGGTGGTGATGCATGGCTGTGAATAAATATGTTTCACATAAAGTGTACTTTAGGAGGTAAGATATGTAAGGTAAATATAGATGGTGGTAGTTGTGAAAATATAGTTTCTAAAGATATGATTGATAAACTAGATTTATCATGTAAAAATCACCATAATCCTTATTAGATTTCATGGTTTAATAAATGGAATGAATTTACAATAGATAAAAGATGATTAATCAAATTTTATATAGGTAAAAATTATAAGGATTAAATATGGTATGATGTTATACGAATGGATGCATGTTTTTTGGTATTGGGAGGACAATGGTAAATTAATAGAAAAATAGTTCATGATAGAGAAAATGACACATATAGTTTTTGTAAAGGTAGTATGAAGGTAGTTTTGTTACCTCTTAAATAAGAAGACTAGGTTTAAAACATTCTAACTAAAATATAATTTATCTAAGATATGAAGATGACATATTTTTGTTATGAATTAGTAGCAAAGAAGACATATAAGTGGTGTGTATACCAATAAAAATAGAAGTACTATTGAAAGAATATGTAGATATTATACTTGATGAATTACTATATTATATACCACCAAAGACACATATTCAACATCATATTGAGTTTATTCTAACATTAGCTCTACCCAAACAAACATGCTACAGGATGAGTCCAATAGAACATGCAAAATTGAATAAGCAGGTTATTAAATTATTGAATAAGGATGTTGTAAATGGATTCCATATCCAACATCATCATTTCCAACTGTAAATAAATATAGAGGGGGGAAGATGTGTGTGGATAGTAGATAAATTAATAAAATTACAATCAAGTATACATTTCTTATACCTCATTTAGATGATATGATGGATGTTCTTACATGAACAAAATTGTTTAGAAAAATTGATTTATGGAGTGGATACTATGAAATTCAAATCCATGAAGAAGATGAATGGAAAATAAAATTCAAAACTATATATGATTTATGAGTGGACGATGATGCCATTTGGGTTATCTAATGCATCTAGCACATTTATAAGGCTTATGAATATAGTGTTACAAGAATACAATGGTAAGTCTGTGGTGAAATATTTTGATGATATTTTAATATTTAGTAATACAAAAGAAGATCACTTATATCATTTGAGAATGGTATTAGAGTTGTTAAAAAAAGAGAATTTTTATACTAATTTGAAGAAGTATAGGTTTATGTAGAAAATTTTAGTATTGTTGTGATTCATTCATTTAGAAGATAGTATAAGAATGGATGAAGAAAAAGTAAGAGCAATTGTTGAGTGGATTATCTCAAAGAGCATCACATAGGTAAGAAGTTTCCATGGTTTAGAAACTTTTTACAAAAAGTTTATTAAGCATTTTATTATTCTTGTTTTACCAATAAAATATTATATCAAATAAAATGAATTTCCATGGACAATGACAATAATAGAAAGCTTTGAGTTGGTGAAGAAGAAAATAATAAAAAAATCATATTTTTATATTACCATAGTTTAACAAAGTGTTTGAGGATGATTGTGATAATTTGTTTGAATTGGTGTTGTGTCAAGTCAATAAGGAAAGCCAATAACATATTTTAATGATACATTGAATGAGAAATGAACTAAGTATTCTACATATGATGTTGATTTGTATGCCATTATACAAACATTGATACATTGGAGGCATTACCCGATGCTTAAGGAGTTTATCTTCTTTACCTAGTGCTTAAGGAGTTTATATTATGTAGGATGGATATCTCTTTAAAAAAAAATATTTATTCCAATTGGGTCTTTAAGAGATAATATAATAATATAATTAAATAGTGGTGGTTTGACTAGACACTTTGGTAAGACAAATACAATAGCTTTGGTGAAGGAGACTTATTTTTAGCCAAAAATGAATAGAGAGATATGACAAAGTATGTTTCAAAGTGCAATATATGTTAGGTGGAAAAATGACATGCAAAAATTTAGGGAGGTATATGTTGTTGATGATTCCAAAAAGACCATTCAAAATTTTTAGTATAAATTTTTTGTTGGGATCACCAAACACACAAAGAAATAATTATTCATTTTTTGATATTATAGATAGATTTTCTAAGATGGTTCATTTTATTTCTTGTAAAAAAGCTAATGATGCCACTAGAGTTTTACAACTAATGTTTAAGGATATTGAGAGATTGCATGGTGTTTCAAAAACCATTATATCAGATAGGGATATAAAATTTATAAGTCCTTGTTGGATAACATTATGGAGGAATATGAGGGCATAACTTGATAAGCTTATTGAGATGCATACTTGGAGAGATGCCTAAGTAATGTGACTTAGCTTTACCACAAGCTGAGTTTGCATATAATAGTTCAGTGAATAGATCAATAGGTAAATAAACATTTTAATTATTTTATATGATACACCCTATGAGTGATTTTTATCTAGTAAAACTATCAATTATAAAATGAGTTAATGATGATGTAAAAGTGTTTATAAAACATATACAATAGTTATAAGAAGAAGAAATAAGAAAATTGTAGGAATGTAATGAGAAGTATAAAGCAGTAATAGATGTTAGAATAAGGTCAAAAATATTTGAAAGATATTTAGTGATGGTTTATTTGAGGAGAGAAATATTTTTAAGAGGCACATATAATAAGCTAATATATAAGAAAATAGGACCATGCAGAATTGTAAAAAAAATCAATGACAATGCTTATGAGGTATGTTTACCAAATAATTTTCATTTCTCTATCATATCTAATGTTTTATACTTATATGATTTCCATGGATAATATAGAGAATGTTAAGAAGATGAAGTAGATTGGAATCAATAGGTGTGATAGAATAAGAATGGAAAGATAATGCAAGTTTTGGATAAGAAGACAATAAACACAAGGCAAGGAAGTCTTTTAATAGGTATCTAGTATAGTGCAATGGATTGCCATAGGAAGATAACACATAGATGATAGAATGGGAGATAAATAAGATTGATAAGCATAAATGGATATAGTACAATTAAAGAAACTTGTAGGAGTTGAGTTGTTTTCAACCCAAGGAGAATGATGCATAAAAGAGGCTAAATTTTTAGAGGGCATAAATTTTACTCTGTATCTCCATTTAAAATCATATTCATGCGAAAATGACTTGATAAAAAATTTCAATGTATCCATAACCTTCCATTCTAATTATGGGATATTTTTGATAATTTTTGGATGCCATACATGATAATATAAGGGTCTAAAATTATAGTTTAATTTTATTTTTATTTATTTTCTATATTTATATATTATCTATTTTTTTAATGACACTTAAACTTCAGTTGAAATTTGTTTGATAGTTTATTTTTATAGTTTAGTTTATTTTCTTATATTATTATAGTTGTGTGATTTCCTATGAAACTTACTAAAAATAGTAGTTGCTAAAAATAATAGGTGGAGTTTTATTTATTTTTAGTGTTTTGAATTTTGTATGCTACTCCAATTTTATGTTAAGGCTTTTATAGGCATGGGTTTCAATTATTTTTATCATTCAATATGAATTAATACTATTTATTATTTAAAATCTTGGCCTATTGGATATTTATTTATCTTGATAGTATTCTTGTTCATTATTAGAACTTTTCTTCCAAAAAAATAGAATTTATTGGAATTCATATACCTAGAAATAGGGGTTTGACTCCTTAGGATTGATCATAACCCTCGATAACCTGAAACGCCCCCACACACCTCCCTCTCATGAATTGGGCTACAAATTATTACTTTAAAGGATCCAACAATTAACTTTATTGTCACATGTCTAATAATATCTAATAAATTGACAAACTTTAGCAAAGAAACGGATGTTGAATCCCACTATAATAACATATCATGTTGAAAAACACTCTTTCATATTCCATTTAGCACACCAATACCATAAATCTAAAACCAAGGACAACATGATGTAACTGGATCAAATATATCCATATTATTACCTAAATAATAAAATATAATTTGTATGGTCCTTGATCTTATGCATTATAATTTGGCAATGTATATTAAACAGGCCCATGAATTTGTTTCATAAAAATCAAGTGATTGTTGTGATCACCTCGAAAATAGGGGAATCTTATATATTTTTACACTTCACAAATTGTAAATGCATAATTAATTTCAATCCAACAATCAATAATGAACTCTCCATTTAAGATTAACTCTTATTTCTAATATAAACTAGTAATAATCTAGTCAATATAACTAATGTCTAAATGAATGCACAACTTTGAATACATACTAATTCTTACATGCCCAACTCATATTTTAGTTTTGTTAAGGGTCAAAAATGGTTCATTAGGAGGTCATGTGGCACAAACCATAACATCACAACCCATAAACATATCCATCTATGTTTTTTGGGATGTAATTTTATGAGTTCAAACAATTTGAATTTTAAACCATAATGTAATTCATTTTATGTCTATATTTGACTATTGATTGTGGCCACATTTATATTTGAATATCTCTTAACATGTACTTATCGCATGACTAAAATATGATTTTATAGAAAACATATATCATAAGAGTTAAATGAAATTGGTTTCATTAGAATCTAAATCACCAATCTAAATATACAACTAGATGAATTTTCAATGACACCTATGTTTCACATATATTCTTATTCATTTATACCACTTCCTAGTTTGTAAACTTATCCAAAGTGGAAATTTAGAACATGCTTAGATTTGGAAATTCAAGTGGTGTGAGATGGAATATATAAAAAAATGAATAAAATATCAAAGAGAACATAAAAATGTCAAATTTTAACCTTAATCACCACCTTAACAATGAGAATTGTCCATTCAAAATTGGTTAACTAGGTGTATTTGACCGCTATATAAATATATTATAAAACTTATAACACACATGAACTTAAATTTTTTTCTTCCTTGAGAGTAAACTTATATTTATATGATAAGAGTTAGAAAATGGGGAAAATGTATGATTTAACATTATGGGATCTCTTTTGCATTCATCTCCAAGCGCATCTGTGAGCAAGACGATAGACGAGATAATTAAATGACTTAGTGGAAGTTTTAAGATGCATAGCTTGAACTTATTTTTTGCAATGGTGACAACAAATTAAGTAAAAATCTAGATCTTTGGCAAGATGAATGTGTAAATTTTTTTAAATAAAAGCAATCTGAGGTTTTAATTTAAATTTAGAGTTAGTATCAATATTTTTTTTATATAAATGATGATTTTGATGGGAATCGTTATAAAAAAAATTATTTACGTTCTATATGTTGGAATTTTTTTGATGATAAGATGTCCAAGCCTATTTTATGGTGACTCAGGTAAATTAAGTTATTGGCACAATAAAAGTTTCCTTATTGTAAATAAAAATGCATAAGATGATTTTATTACCCCGATCTACCATTAACTATATAAGCCAATATTTGAATAAGATTTTCATGAATATTATTATTATTTGAAATTTTAGATGGTATGAAAATTCATTTATAATATAAATAGACCATATTTTTGTGCAAATAATAATGACTTGTCATTTGGGGAAAATGCGTTTTGAAAATTTAAGTTAAGAATTGAAACTTAAGATTATATTAGAACCCTAAATTTGCATGGATTATCATTATCATTATTGTCATATTTATTGTAAGATTATATTTGATAGATTTCTTGTCTAAATTATCATTTGGGTATGAACATCAACTATGGAATGTTTATTTGAGCATTATAATTATTGTAAGATTATATTTAGGAAAGTTACCATACAAATTATCATTTTAAGATGAACATCAAATATTCAATGTTTGGTTGAACATTTAATTATATTTTTCATATAGTGATTTATTTTTGTGGTGATTTTGCAATGATTATTTCTATTGGTATGAATAAATTGAACATTCGTATAGATTTTTTGCTGGATATGTTTTCATTGCTAGTGTGTTTTAAATCATGGTTCAATAATTATGACCCTTTCAAAAAAAACCATGCATTTCAAAAAACTTTGGTTAATGTAAATTATTTATTTATTTGAGGTTTGCTTTTCCTAGAATGATTATTTAAACATCTCCTCTTGTAGTTTTAGGTAATGAAATGGATTACATTTTGTTTAGGTTTGAGAAATAGCATGACCTTGTGATGGAAGTATTTTTTCCACTTATTTATTTAGAAATAAATAAGATGTGATTCCTACTAGATCTATTGACTTGAGTTATTTTTTAGTAATGAGATATCTTGGGCTCCCTGAGTAGGATATTTTGAGAGATAAATATTATGAGTTTAGAAAAGATCAACAATACACAATAAATAGGATTTAGCTCTGTATTATCATAATTGTTTATAAAACCATAATATGTAGTATCAAGCGGTTTAATACGTGTGGCACCAAATAAAATTGTTGTTAGATAAACTTCTTAGTACACTATCCCGTATATCCATGGGTTGTGATGCACAACAGTGACACCAACATTTGAGACATTAGAGTAACGTTGAGGCTATGAGTATATCCACCAAGAATTGGAAATACCACCCAATGAATATTAAATTATTGACTTATAGTGGAGCACACTATACATGAAATAATTTGATTTGACAACATTCTGTACTAGTCTAACATCAATATAAAAATACAACATCGAATGGATCCAAGTAGAGCACCAAGACAATGTGGTTGATACGATAGATGAACAAGGATTTATTAAGGGAAGATAATGCAAGGTTATCAGTTGACATTCACTTTCATCTTAAAACCATGTAGTTGATCTAGTGAATGTGCAATGGAATCAATATATCCCAAGTTTTGATACACGGGAAGATATTTCAGAGATAAAACAAATACATCCTCATCATTTTGGATGAAACATCTAAGATGAAGTTTTCTGAAGGGGGGACTATGGTGTTCCTTGCCTTTACACTTCAATTTTTTACACCATGGATTCCTCCACATAGGTATTATAGTGTTATGTACTTATATATTTTGCTATCATTAATGATGAAAGCTTATTATGAAACTATATATGATGCAACATAAATATTTAATTGCTAGGATATATATGTGAGTGCATATATTTATATATTTAAATATCAAATCATATTTTTATATGAACACTTTTTTCCTTTATGTAATACTATTTTTATCATTAGCATAATAATAATGTATCATTCAAATAACACATGAATAACCATAATTTAATTATGGTTATTTTTTAATTTACTAAGGTTGTTTACTATCATTATACTAGATTCGTCTTGTTACATTTTAAAGATACTGTGATAAATCTAATTTTTGTATAAATATTATATGAATATTTATATTAATTTGTATAGGATCTGTGTATTTTCATCAAAGTTATATCTAAATCAGAACAACACAATAAAAGCTCCTAAAAAGGACAACCAAACACCCAAACAATAGAATTGATAGTTATAAGCACCTTACATACAAATTAACTACATGACACTTTGACCTTAGTAGCACTTGGCATATTCTCGTTTAATAATCCAAATAAAAATGGACACACTATTTTTGATAATAATAATTACTCACGTGACCATGAATTAATATTAAAAAAAATCATGGTCATCCAGGTATGGTGGTGGCATAAGGAAAAAGTGGACACATATATTGTTTTTCAATGTGAAAAAAGAAGACACAAAAAGGCATTCATGGTAAATAGTCATCATATTAAATTAAAAGAGTTGATAAATCTTCCCAAATGCCTCCCACCATCCCTTTCTTCCCTCCCCCACCAATGAAAATTTATAGTGAAAGCAATATATTTTGAGGAGTGGAATAGGCACTTGATACATATAGAAAAATAATAATTTGAAAGAAAGAAAAAAATAAATAAATAAAAATAAAATAAATAAATAAATAAAATAAAATAAAATCTTTAAGAAAATCTTGAACACACAACATTTAGAAGAAGCAAACTTTGATATGGAATGATAGTATAATTTAGTGTGATTTTTTTTTCTTAAAAATAAAATATGGTTATTTATATTGAGGACACTAATCAGGGATCGAAAGAGGAGAAAAAGAATGATTAAAATAGAAAATTATAAGTGTAGACTGAGAGCAATTGTTTATAGGTGACCTTCTTTTTTGTCTATTGGGCCTCTGCCTATTTTTAGACATGGTTTCCTATAATGAACAACGATCATGTTTTTTTTGGTGGTATATTATCCTTCGATGTTTCATACTATATTTTACCCTTTGTGAAGGATGTGGATTTATTTATTGATATGGGGATCTTATTTTTGTTTAATTTTTCCATTTTTGAATGATTATATTTTATAATAGTAGTTAGAGTTCTTAAATTATTATATATTTATATATATAAACAAAAATTATATATAATTTATTAGTTAGTTTGAATAAGAATAAAAATATAATTTTGATTCTCGAAATATGTTCATGTTCATTGGGATCATTTTTACAACTATATAATATAGAGGTTTGACTGATGGTACTACGAGAAGGATACAATCTGAGAGTTAATTTTCTGGGAGGATTATTAACTTCCATAGGGTTAAAATTGTCCACCATATATGAAATATTATTTCTTACTATGTATATAATTAGATACATTGAAATTCCTTTCATCTCAAGTAATTATAAGTTTTGGAGACCTTATATTCAATGCGATACTTTATATCCTTTACAACTTATTTTTTATTTCTTGTAGTTTTAGATTTATCTCCATTTTACATGGAAATATTTTATTTGGTTAGATTGTAATTATTCATATGATTTTTCACCTTCAGTTGTTATTAATATTTGAATCTCTATGTGACACACTCCATTTTTGGTACTAAAGTTTGGTAAATTAAAAATGTGAATCAATGGGATTGATTTGGTATCATTTTTAAATCGAGTGTTGGGTTAGTAAGAGATAGATTATGTTGTAAGTAAATTAATATATTGGTCAATGTATTCAACATTAACATCTTATCAAGAGTGTGAACTGACCTTGGAATATGTTCGGTGCAACATGGCATCAAATCATCAACTCCTCTGATATTTATTTCATCAACATAAATTAGCCAATGAAAAATAAAATTTCTCGAATCGTGATGCATAGATTATTACATTCATTTGTATGTCATTTACATTAAATAAAAATTACTAAGCTATGAATAATTGTTATAGTGTAATGAAAGCGATAAAATGATGAAATTTATAATATTATATTGATTTTATAATAAAATGTGAAATCTCAAATGTAAAATACAATAGTTTATTAGTCATTAAATTTTTAGAATTCACTCATTAATGATAGTTGATAGTGTTTATCTTCTTAAAATAAATGTAGATAGGAAAGAAACAAACTAAGGACTGAAGAATGAATCTGGTGTGATCTCTAATTGTCTCTATAACTTTATGACTATAAGATAGGCATATTAGTATGAGTGACAGTTAGTTTACAATGGAAATAGAATAAAATAAACACCTAGTGATAATTAGTTTGTCATAGTTTGAAATTATTATCATAAATTAAATCATGGATTTCCCATCTTTAAAAAATGAAACGGGTATTTATTCAATGTATAACACAGAAAGTCATAAACATGTGTTGCCAAACACTGTGATCTTTTGTGAATAAATGGAATCCATTTCAAATATATGAATATTCAGCATAATAGGGATTATGAAATGTGCGTGCCTTAATTAATCAAGGAATATTCTCATCGTGTAACCATAAACAAATGGCATTAAGGAAAGAAAAGAGTATTGGATTGATTATCTGGTAATGAACTTATCATAAAATATGAGATTTTTACTGTTTCGACGAAATTAATTAATGATAAAATCGTTATATTTTTTAATTAAAAATGCATCTCCCTATAAACATGAAAATACATAGAATCGGGTAAATCAAATTAAATAAAATTATGTTCTATTTTTCCCATCTGCTGAATACATAAAGTAAGAAACTCATCATATTTATTTCCCCATTTCTATCATGCCTTCAATAGACATGAGAGTTATATTAAACAAGATTTAGTTCCCTGTACTACACTTTCCCACTAGTTGACAGACTTTTCTAACTATAACTATGCGAAATTAAGGATGATGTTTCTACTGTATGTAAATTAGATTCTTTTCACTGAACATTTTTTTATTAACAGAACTACTAGGGAGTAGTATTAAAAATGAAAAATTATGAAGTCAGACCACGCAAGACATCAACATTTGTATTGGTAAAACATCCTCCCAAAATAATTGATAGTAGTCGAAGGAATTTTCCGAGACAGTAGGAGAAAAATATGTAGATAGGCCCTGCTGGGCAGGAAGCAGAGACCAAACGGAGAAGGGGGAAACATAAATCCTTAAATGGATGGCTCCCGACTAATCACGGAGCCAATAATTAAGCCTATTACTGAAGCTTCAGGAATAACCTAGAGCTTGTCAGGTGGAAAATATACCAAACAACATGTTTAATATAGAATGTTCTCTTTAAACAAAATAAACACATATATGTATATACTAAACTAATTTTAAATCTGTTAAAAACTTTATTATAGCTTCTAATCATTTACAATTTCATCAATTACAAATAATTTACAAAATACCTTCAAAAAGTCTATATACTTAACTGCATTCTACTCTTTACTTTTCTTGGTATTGCCTGCTTTGTTTAATGTTGTTGACTGACCTCTTTTTTTAATAATGTTGTTTACACCTTTTGTCTTCTGATTGCCCTGATGCGTGTTTCCTTCCCTCTTGCACTTTTCTTGTTCTTCTCTACATCTCAGTCTGTTGCTATACTTATTCTCTTCTGCTTTATATTCTCCAATCTATTGTGTTCTATTTTTCTACCAATTTTTTGATTTTATTTTGTCTCTTCTTCCTTTTTGCCTATTATTCTAGGATTGTCACCTACCACCTTATTCGCTCCCTCCTACCCCCTCATCCCTCCTCAAACTCAAAACTTTTCACTAATTTCAAATATCAAATAGTCGTATTAAATTATATTTGTTGGCTTCAAATGTAGCAGATTAATTCTAGCACTAACAGTTAGGTGGAAGAGGAGGATAAGAATAATATTTTTACACTCCCTCTTATTGTTGACCTCCCTTCCATGTGTTATTGAACTATTTTAAACCCCTAGAACGTATCTATACCTTTTATTTAATTACCTATATTCTTCTATGTTCATTCTGAACAATTTTGAAGCTGAATTGTTGAACTACGGAGCTAGCCTATTGGACTCTGGATCCATCCTATTGAATTTTTGAACATAGTCATTGGACTCCAAAGCCAACCTTTTGAACTCAGACCTTGGATTATAGACTCC
>JARHVA010007976.1:95000-135000 GCA_037957365.1 Torreya grandis | reverse complement strand
TTTATCTCAAGTCCTCAGAATACTCAATTGCAACCACTATAGGCTCAAATCCATATTGGAAGGCTCCTCACCACCTTCTCTATGATTTTAATATATTCAAGAGTTTATCCGTTTGTCTTAATTTAATTGACTATGCTCATTATCCTTACAAATAATTCATTGATAGACTTAGTTTAGTTCATCATAAAAGTATCAAAGTATCTTCTTAAAGATAAAACATGAAAGTATTATCCATGTCACTACATTGATAGCCATTTTTTAGAATATACCAAGGTTGCTTTGAATGGATATGTATTGTTATCCTCCAAAAAAAAATGAATTATCTTGTGCCATTTAGATGTAGCTAAGATATTTGGCATCTTTTTTCCTATTATCTTTGAATGCATTACTTTGTGCTTGTTATAGTGCATTGAAGCTTGCTTGGTTTTCAACATCTATGTATCCACCTATACAAGTTACCTTATATCTTGTGAGAAAAATATGGTCCTCATAATAATACACCAAACATCATATTTATTTCCTCAAACATACGAGGTTACTCCTATGAACTAAAACTATTAGAAGCCATGATAACCATGATAATAGTTCCTAAAGTCTAAGATATAATATTCTATAGAAAATATGTAGATAGGCTTAGGTGGGAAACATTTAAATAGAAAAATGATAAGGGGAAAACTTAACTGAATGGTTAACTCTTGACTAATCCTAGAGTCATCAATTAAACCTAACATTGAAGCTTTAAAGATACACTAGAGCTAGTTTAAAAGGTAGAAAATATAAAAAACAATAGGATTAATGTGTTATAAAAGTAAATAAGCATATATTTATAAAAATGAACACACATTTACATTTATTAAACTTATTTTAAATCTATAATAAACTTTATCATAATTTATAATCATCTAAAAATTTTACTATTACAAACTCCTTAATAAATACATCTAAAAATTCTATATACTTGACTACATTATACCATTTTTTCATGGTATTGGCTACTCTATTTACTATTTTTCACAAACCTCTTTGCTTAGACTAATTCCTACATCTTTTATCCTCTAACTACTCTATAGCATTTATTCTCCTCGTTTGTATTTTTCTGATTTTTCTTTATTTTTTAGTCTATTGCTAGAATTTATCTCTTCTACTCTATATTCTCAAATTTATTGCATTCTATTTTTATACCAATTATTACATTCTATTTTGTCTCTACTTCTTACTTTCTTATTACCCTAGGATTCTCACCTACCACCTTCCTTTCCCTTAAACTCTAAATGATTCACTAGTTTCAAATTTCAAACAACTACATTAAATTATATTTATTGGATTTAAATGTAACTCAGGAATTATGAAGCTAACACTTAGGTAGAAGACTAGTACACGAATAAAAATTTTAGTAATAAAATATTTCCCAACTTATTAAAAACTAATTAACATGAAAATAAATTATATATAGAAAATAATGATAATTTTCACTATCAAACCTCATAGAAGAATCTTAAACACATGTTTTTCATTAAAAATTGCACTTTCATTATTTAAGAAAAGATTTAATACATCACTTATCATAAAAAAAAGACACAAAGATACATTCTAGTGGTTTAAATTACGTAGCCACTATAATGTCCACAATTCATGTTTATTGTGGTGAAAAACACATGACCTACTTGACTACTATAAGTTCATTAGATTGTGATTGAGCATCAATATAGCTATAATGTAATACAAAGCTCTCATTTTCATGCATAATATTATTATTGAATCGACATACAATAAATATTTCATATTTTTTGACTTTAGCTACCAAACGATGTGGGAACCATCATACCCACTATCCCAGAATAAAGAATAGACATTAGTATCCTAGGAGTCATGGAATGTTCATCGCTACAATATAAAATCCTTATAATCTATGGTGAGTACCCCATATGATAATAACTACCTAGTAAATAAGGTAATATAGTCTTATGGGAATTATGGCATTATTACACATTGAATATTATAGGTATTGGAAATATATATTTTTGGTATGAAATAACTAGGACCACAATTATGTAGTTATAACTATATAGTAAAGAAATTAATATTTTTTATTAACTAAGGAAGGTGGCAATCCTCTATGTGGATGTTAGTGACCTTATGAACTCCATTGATATTTAAAATGTTATAAAATGTAACCCTCTTGACCACAAAAGAATGTGTGTGTGTGTGTGTGTGTGTGTGTGTGTGTGTGTGTGTGTGTGTGTGTGTGTGTGTGTGTGTGTGTGTGTGTGTGTGTGTGTGTGTGTGTGTGTGTGTGTGTGTGTGTATTAAAATTTAGCATTAATTAAATAATAATATAACCAAAAAAAATAAAACTAATTTTAGATTTTATGTTTAATGTAGATTATATGTTTATCAGGTTTTAAATTATTCTATATATTCATACGAGCTTCATATTAATCCTTTAGCAACTTGCAAAATGTTATCTCACAAGACAATTCACCACAATCCTTGAATTATAACTTACCATGGATTTGGAAAAATAAATGTTAACCAAGCTATGCATATTAATTTGATAGCCTTAGTTGATGATTTCATAAGATCTTTTCACTTTTATATTAATCATATCTGTGTTGGAATTAGCATAATTATGAAAAAAATGCATAATATGATTTAAGTTGTTTGAAAAAAATTAATAATAATAAAAATCGTTATTAATTTAGAATAGATATTGAGGGTGTTACACCTCATTTATTGAATAATGTTCATGTATATTTAAAGGATTCCAAAAATAATGATTCTAGGTATAGGGGCAACTAAAATGTTTATTTATCATAATTTTTTTCAAAAAGGTAACATTTTGTGATAAAAAGTGGAATTATGACTGTTTTTCAATGCAAAGAATTTTATTAAATTATCTGTCAATTTAGATTTAAAAAATTAAATTTTCATTGATAATAGAAAATAATCAAATAATATAATTATATTTTACAAATATTTGGCCATTTTTCATAGGTTTTCAACTCTTTCATATTAAATCTAATTAAATGCGAGCATGTTATTCTATGGAATTGATCGGGTAATGTGGGCACAATGGAAACAAGTGATTGAATCTTTTGGGAATGGATTTTTTTTAATATGTTCTTTTTTAATCTCTATCAACACATAATTAACTAATACATATTCAATGTAAATTATGATAAGAAAACATTGAATCTAAACTACGAATGAAAATGAGATTAGAAGTAAACTAATTTTAATATTCTAAACCTTGTCTACTCCTCAACAAAAATTCATTTTCATTCTTAGGTTAATGTGCATCATAAAACCCATAATTAGTGATTTAATTCTTTTCACCATGAGTGACAACTAAATTCCTTATAAATCTCTACGTTTGAAGGTGTTATTTCCCAATTTATCATAAATATGATATAAACCTAACCAAAATGGATCAAAATATGTGTGCTAACATTTTATAGTTGGGATATGTCCCATAGTAATACACAATAAAAATATATGAAATATTTTACTATTTCTCTATTACATAAGTGTATTTCAACTACTTATTGATGTTTTATAAAATGATGTAGGGATTTATCTCATGCATGTTCTATTTGAATAATTTTAAACTCTTTTTACTACACTATATCATCTCCGTCCATGTAATTTTGATGAATTAAAAATTTAGGAGAGTCAATGTAACGGGTGATACTAGCCCCTATCTATAAACTAGTAGAAATTGATAATATTTTAGTGATTATTTAAGTATGGTTTTATCATGTCATAATGCATACTTTAGAAATAAATTCCAATCTCCTAATATATTTAGGATGAGATTTTTATGGCATTGATTTTTTCTTGATGTGGATTCATCCAATGTATTTATTTGGAGTAGAAGTTTCATGAAAACTTTTTTTTAAAATATCATTGTAATACGCACATTATGCATATTTAAATGTAGGTCCATTGTCAAAAACAAAGTAAAGGGGTCTACCAAAACTTGAAATAATGTTCAATTAAAGGAATTTAGTTATTTATTTAATAGTTGTGTTCTTTATGGAATATACTTTTGTCCACTATCTAAAATAATGTGGTCTTTCACACAAACTTTTTTTTTATTATTAAGATTAATAACAATAACGAAAATACAATCCATATGGGAAATAATGTCTATTTAAAATCACCATCCTCAATGGAATTTCCATGTGTTTCTAAATTTAAGATAAAAATTGAACATTCATGACAAGTCCTTAAATGGTTATGAACATCTTTGAAGATAATGGACGTTAAGATCCATCTCTAAGCCACTTATGCATTATTGTATATATAAAAGAGTTACATCCTAATTTTTTTTATAGAATGTGATTATAATTTACTTGGATTCTTCCTTCATCATATATATGAGATAAATAACTTCTTGATTTTTATAATACGATACTCTTTTATATAGCATATAATGGGTCTATTTAAATCCAATATCTCTCATCTTTTATTTATTTAATTGAAGAGGATAAGTTCCATACGTCAAGAATTAAATGATGTGATCAAATCACTTTTTTGGTTTAACTCATGTTTCATCCATTTCCATGATTATTATGGATGCATCAACCTATGTTATTAGCAAAGTAAGACCTTGGGTTATCAAAAACATATCCATCTTGATTTCAATATCACAATCTTACACTTTGTCCATTCATTTTTCCATATATTCTCTTAGATCATTGTAACCAAGCATAGTATTCACTATAATACCAGGAATAATGGCCTAAAAGTTCTTATAGATAATTTAATGAATAAATATTTTTAAGGATTTGGTTATGTCATTTTCATGATTAGATGTTATTTAATACTTTAATTCCATGTCCTTTTCACATATGATCATGAATTTAATTTGGTTTTCCTATTCATTGATTCAATTTATCATTACAATTACTATAGTGTGATTATAATTTATTCATTCCAAAAATGGAAATAATGATCATTATGGATTTATACTTAGTTCATGAATTCATTTTTTGGCTTTTCAAACTACCTATAATGGATCATCTCCACTTACAACTCATAGTCATGTCATTCACTTGGTTATTTATGTCTTCTATTTGGATTACGTATCTTTTGGTCACTTATAATTTTATACTTTTGATGTTATGTTGATTTGTCTAATGGCTTCGAAACCCCAACTTACTCTGAATCCCTTCCTAATCCTAGTTTCCAAATATACCATCTAGTTGATTGATGTGCTGGTAAGGGTCATTGATTATTGGGATCATAGGGCTAGTTAGGAGGTTTTTTTTGTGATAATTACATGCTATTCACACTCCTGATTGATTTCACGGATAGGCATGATTAATTCAGTAACATTTTTCTAAAATTTATTCATATGTTTCTTATATATATATATATATATTCATGTTGTATGTATTGTGATCATAGGTGTAAATCAATTACATTATCGATAATGATTTAGTTTTACATTGTAGACATTATATGCTAACCATTACATCTTTCATAGTGGATTATGTTTTAATTTGAACAAAAGGTTATATAATGCTTTTCATATGGTATGAATCTGAAATCTCTTCTATACCGATTGAATGAATGACTTGGAATGATCACTTGGTTTCTACCTTGGTTATTAGGATGGTAATTATTATGGTATCTAAATATACTATATTAAATTTTTATATTTATTATGATAATAATATTCAGCTAATCATATTATTGAATAGAGTAATATTGAGTCTCTTATTTAGATTTATATATTGACTTTTTAGCCTCTTAGCATGACCATTATATTGTTGACAGAGTTAAGAGTAACATATTCATATATCTTATTTTTCATATGATGTTTAACATGCATAAGTATGTTGGTAGAGATTGTTAAGGTGCAGGAATTTATCACGGAAATGATATTCGTTGATGAATTTATCTCACCTACTCTCTTTTGGCATATACTTATGTCTTTATCTTATGTGTTGCTATTATTTTGATATAATAGGTTTATATGGAAATCTTAAATTTTAATTTTGATTTTATCATGTGTATGAAATATTAGAAAATAATGTATAGCTATATCTTATTTATTTAATATATATTAAGCATTATAATGAAGCATAATGAATGTAATATTCATCATATTCCTTATTCATTGTTCAATTTCTCACAATTTATATATGTTCATATGAGGTATGCACTTTTATTGGTAAAAATTACTTGTTGGAAGACTACTTTTCCTTAGTTTTCATTATTTATAACCTTAACAGAATTCCATAGAATTTTGAATTCCCATGTATATGGATGGTTGTCTAGTACTTGTCATAAGATTATGTTATCTTCTATAATGAGTTAGCCAACCTGTAGATTGATGGGTAGATTCTTGAAAATATTATAACGAAATATAGTACTTGTGATTTCCTTAATTTATTAATTAAAATTCATAATTATTTTATTGTCTTGTGATTAATGGTTATGTGCGTAAGTTAACTTTTCTTAGTTATACTTACCTTATTCATGTTGGGTAGAACTATGTATAAACAATTTTTTTACATTACCAAAAGGCATACTCAACCATATTATGTTATTATACACACTTGTACAAAATCTTATTGGATTTCAGTTATTCAGTGAATGGTTAGAAATTCTTATTTTAGTGTGATAGTTATGGTTATCATGAATGTTATATACTAATATTATGTGATAAATATTTGATGGTGATGTTAGTTCCATACTCGCTTATGTTTTAATTTGTATCACCCATATAACTATGCTTGTTCTTATGATTGGTGTTACCTTGAAGTTGTTCTATTAATGGAATGGAAATTTTGTTTTAAAAAATGGAAAGAAACTAGTTGCATGAAAGTCTTATTTTAATAAAATGAACACATGTGTGGCTGGAAATTAATTTAATGATATAATACTAGCTACATTTTTTGACTCATGGATGGAAATTAAATTGGAATAAGTGAGTTAGTTTAGGCCAAGTATTACTATACCTTAGACTCAATTTATTTGTCAAATAATTAATGATAGGAATGTATAGGCTTGGATGAAATACACTATGTTATAATAACTCATTCTTATTATTAATTATATACACATTAACTATTTTTCTGTATGATCTCTTTGCATAAATACAACTATGGGCTGCCACGGTATCTTATGTGGTAAAAATATAATTAATCATAAATTGTATCATTACTCATTAATCATATTATGGTATTCATGTTTAAATAATTGAAAAATATGGAATTATATAGGTAGGGAACTATCATTGTCTCTATATACTTAAGGAGTAAGTCTAATTAGTTTTATTTCTATTAATAATGGGTGATGTGTGAAGTTTTAAGTAAAATAGGCAATGTTGCAATGACCTTGAGCCAAGATGATGTTAATGAACTCAATTGGTAGCACTAGATCAGTTGCCTATAATACTTCAACATTCACTCTTTTCAATGATTTTACTCTATTATAGCTAAAAATAAAATTTATTGTGTTATTATAGAATTTTGTATAAATTTGCATGTGTTATAATCAACTTGTGGGTTGATAGTTATATGATTAAGATCTTAAATAATTTCCCTAATTATCATAATAGAATTAGATCTTATTTAATTTCATAATCTTTTTATAACCAAAGGGCAATAAAGGGTGTGTAAAGTTATCTTTTTTGGTTTAGTCAAGAAGAACCAAAAAAAATGGGGTTAGTAAGATACTTATCGAGTTTTAAGGACCTATAAATGGTCTTATCGGGTAGAAAAAGTGTTGATTAGGGTACTTGGTAATTATCTATGTATTTATATACTAATAAATACTAAACCTTATTATTTCTTCTTTAAGCAACATATTTCCACATAGCATCGTTTTAAAATAATTACTTCTAGATAAATTTATTAGATCTCCTCATTTGGTTTTGGTTCTGTGTACATGATTAATCTAAAGGATCATTATTTGCATTAGTAAGCAATGTTTTAGGACATGCATGTAGTCTAAAATGTACTCTTATAATGCAATTCCAAATTTTATTTTGGGTTGTTTCATTTGGAATCAAATCATATGATTTAATGGTTTTGTTGAGGTATGTTCCTAACATTTGTATTAAGGAATTAATGTTGTATTTGATGTCAAAGTTAAGTTGAATGCCATTTATGTCAAAAGTCTGAGTTGATATCATGATTGGTGAAGTGGTGTGTGACAAAGAAGTTTTGTGTCTCTGATGAAAGTAATTTTGAAGGAAACCTTTTTATTATTTTTGAGTTTTGATGACACGTCAATATCATGTTCAAAATACAAGGGAATTATTTGGATTGACCTCTATTTACTAATGAACATACAAGGTAATCACATGGGTCAACAAGTCCTTGTATTGTATATGAGGTCTTGGTATAAGTTTAATATGAGAATAATATCATAAGTGTATTTAGATTATATTTGTATTAATATAATAATGTTTAAATAATTATATCATTGATATCTATCTTACTTATGTCCAAACTTTGAGTACTACATATCTTGAGTAGCCTAATATAACTGTATGAAGAATATGTATACATGATACATGGTAAATCTTTGTGATTTGGGTTAGTATAGGTATGAAAAAGTTTCCTAATATTTGTTTAAAATTACCAAGAGATAAATAATCTTACTTATGATTTTCAAGGTCCAGTGTTTAGGCTTAATCATTACTTAAAAGACCTAGTGAATTGGCATAGGTCTAATTACATGATGAGTTGAGCCATTTGAGACTTTAATGACTAAGTATAATAGTTTATAAGTATGATATTAGGTCACATGAAATTTGGATAATGTTTTTAATATATTTAAAAAGGTTTGAAGGTTTGATCATACACTAAGTATGACTGGTCGTATAAGGCATACTATGCAAAGTGATCTATAATGGCCTAGTGAGGGGTCAAGATCATTTCCAAAGGTGGAAGAGATAATAAAATAATTTAAATATTTTTTATATGTCATGTTAAGTGTGTGATAAAATTTTAAGGTCAATATCTAAAGGAGAAATCATGAAAACCTATGATAAAGTTCCTAGTGTGCATAAAATGTGGTGTTGTAGACTCCATAAAAGATTTATTGTACGCATTGGCATGTGAAAAATTTACATGAGATCCTAATAAATACATTTAATTTGGGTAAGGTCCCTATATTTAATTTTTTATCATTGGTTTTGAAGATGAGGGTCAATCCTTTATGAAATATTTATAAGAAGTGAAACTAGTTAAAACCCTCTGAAAACCATTATAATTACCCTATAATAAATATATAATTGATTATGGATTAAAATTATCATGTTTAAATAATTCTATGTTTTTAAAATGTAAATAACTCCTCCATTTGGTTTTGTTTTGTCTTGATAGTGAGTAGAATGTAGAGGAAAACCCTTGTTTTCAAAAAAATTGATTTAGCAGGCAGGGTTGACCTTGTCAAAGCATCCAAATGGATGTAGGATGATGTGTAATAAATATAATTTATTCAAATGAAATTTTATTCTTAGTTTTATCACTAAATGTTTTTTAAATGAGTCATGAAATTCAGCCTATAGTTAAAGTGACCAAATGAGCAAAACACGGAGAAAACTAGGTGAGAATGAGAATGAGATTTAGGGATTGGTTGTAGAGGAATAATGATGGATAATAATTAATTTTTTAATTATTAAATATCTATCCTTCATATACCATTTTTTAATAAGTTTTTATTATTTATATACTCATTCAAAAAGTTGTCATCAAACTGGTCTATCTAACACAGTAAAGTATGTGTAGAGTGACATAGTGAGATTGGTATGTATGACCAATATTGATATATGAACATGTAATATATATTTTAAAATATTATATAAGGATGATAAACACTCATAAAATATAATTTTAATATCACATAATTGTTCCCATAGGTCTTCGATGACTTGATTTTCTTGACTGTGTTTTTGGTGATATAGTCAAGTTTTTGTGTGTGTGTGAAAAAGATATTCATGAGTAATTTTGAACTAATTTAAAGGATAAAAATATATTTAAGGTTTAAAAATTATATAAAAGGATAATTTTGATTTTATTTTCTTTATTTGAAATCCCTGTTCAAGTTTGAAGAGTCAAATGTTTGTACTCCTTGTTGACAGTGTTTAGTGGTTCTAAGTAAACCATCTACAATAGTGTTCTTGAGGCATTTTTGATTATGTGGTGAAGAAAAAATATTTTTTGGAAGTTTTATAAGTTATTAATATCCTATTAACATTATTTTATATTCGTTTTATGTGTCAAAGTTATTTATTTGCTTCAAAGTTACAAGACAGACTTTTTGGCAGTTAGAAGGCCTACTCATGAGTAAACCTTATTGAATGGTTCAAGCAGTGAAAAGAGTAAAATGGTGTTGGGGATATAATTATAGATTAATAATGGTATATTAAATTTAAATATTAATTTTTTCATGCACTATTTAAGGCTCAAAATTTTCATAGGAGTTCTAAGTGAAATGTGTGCTCAAAGAAGGCCTAATTAATTAGGTCTCTATTAGGCCTAATGATGGTTTCATCCCTTAAGGGTGATGTAGAACATATTTAGTGTTTGTTTTAATTTTTAAATATTTGTATTGATATATTTTAATAATAATCCAAGTATGTATAGGTACTTATCCAACCAAAATGGGTATGATAAAGAAACAAGTATAAAGTCAAGCCCTGCTAAGCCTATTTTGACTAGTTAACATATTGAACAATTAAGTGACATATAGAGATTTTTATAATATTTTAAGGGATTTATGATAATAAAATAACTGATATAAATATTCCATGATAATATAATCATGTTTTTGAAGGTTTTTATTAAGTTCATTTGACCTATTTTTGCCAAGGAAAGGGCTAATTAAGCGAGAAGGCCTACTAGGCTATTTGACATAGAAAGAAGTATGAGAATTGAAAATAAAAGAGTTCATAATATTTTAATTTATAAACATTTGTGTAATCATGATAATATATTCAATGTATCTGATTTGGTGATTGGTTGGCTAATGGCTTGGATCTTCCTTACAATTTGAATCTTGTTAAATACAGTAGTTGTGTTGGTGCTTGACTGAGGGGTTGGTTATCCTTTTGGGGTTGGTGCCTTATGAAAAGGGTGATAAATTTACTATAGGATATTATTATAATTTTTTCATCATTAATTTTTCTCCCTAGATATTTTCCAACATATATCTCATGTTCTTATATTTTTTGCTTTCATAGATGCTTAAATGTGCTTTTATTGATGTATGTAAGTGAACACATGCTTAGTTAATATTAAGTGATATTGGTCGAATGTTTTGATAAAAATGATTTAACCCCTATAAATACCTATAATTATAACATTTATAATCATAAAAAGTCTTTTTAAATAGGTCTTATAACCTAAAGGAGATTCTAAACAAGCTGAGATGGATAACGAAGCACAAGGAGGTTTTTTTTTAAAACAAAGATCTATTAATTAGTGCATATAATTATGTCCTTTGGATGTTTATGATGATGAAATATATAATATATTAGAACAAATATTTATAGCAATTAGTCTTTGATGGATATACTGCACCCTTATTCCATTTACTAATGTGACAAGTAAGAAGTCTAGTGATAAGAAGTCAAAATCAATGAATGGTATTATGTGTGGCCTATCAAAGGAATATATTGTGAAGGTAATACACTATATTTATGTAAAAAAATGTGTGATAAGTTTAAAAATATTCATGAGGGAGACTCTAAGGACAAATTAGCCAAGTTGAAAACTCATAGAAGACAATATAAAAGTCTAAAGATGAATGAATATGGGAACATTATGGCCTAATTGTTGAGGGTTGATAAAGTGGTCAACATCATAGGAGGTTTAGGAGAATAATTGATAGAGACTAATGTTGTTACAAAGGAATTAAGGTCTCTCACTCCCAAAATTGATTCTAAGGTATGTGCCATTGAATAAATGCAATTTCTATTCAATATAGAGATGGATGGACTTCATAGAACCCTAACAACCTATGAGATGACAGTAAGTGAAGGAAGACACATAGAGAAAGAATATATATTCAAGGAATAAAATAAGACAAAAGAGAATAAGTCATAAGGTAATAAATTCAAATATAATGATGAATTTGATATTGATGATGATGGGTTGATAGATATGTTTTTATGAAAGTTGAAGATAGGTGAAGGTAAATATAAGGGAAAGTTGGCTTTTAAATTATTCAATTATGGAAAGGTTGGACACTTTACCAACAAAGGTACTCATAAACATAAGAGAGATGATGTTGTATATAATGATGAAGATTAAGATGATGATAAAAGGTCTTATAAGTCTTGTAAGAGATACAAAAGTTTTAGAAGATATGATAACAAGAAAAGGTTCTTCAAAAATAAAAGGAGTCTATACGCCAAGAAATATTACAAATCATATAGTGAGAGTGATAAGTGATTCAATAAATGATCATGAAGGTGATGGTCCTAATGTCAATTAGGTTCTCTTCATGGCTAAAGAAGAAAGGTGCTCAAATCCATAAGAATCCATATGGATTGGAGGTGTTCTTGGTGATTCAGATGAAGAAGGAGATGAAGTAGATTTTGATTATGAGTTTATGGAAATAATAGAAGAGTTTAAGATGGTAAGGGAAAAAATAGAGTGATGAGGTTCCTTATAAAATATTATGAGGATAAAATTAGCTTATTTGGATCTAGAATAAGTGATGACTCCAAAGAATAAGAAGAAATAGTCAAATAGGTATAAAGTCAACCTTAAATTATAAGTATAGGCCTAGATGAAAAATAAGAAGAATGTGCAAGGTATGTAGATAAAGCAAAATTTTTGAGATCTAAATTGAAATAATCATCAAATAAGTTAAATTCCTTTATGAGGTTTAAAAAGAGTATCAGTGATTTGGATAACCTTCTGAGTAGTCAAAATATTGCTAATTAAAAAACAAGACTTGGATTTATTAGATATCAAGAGAAGGACACTAATGTGATCAAGAAACTCAAATATCAACAAAAAAATGAGTGATCTCATAGAACAAAGGTTAATATTATCATAAAATCTGATAACATAAGGTATGATATTCCTTTCAATAAATATTATTATTCATGTAACCAATTTGTTCATAGAGAAATGTATTGTAGAAGTCCCTTCAATAATGAATTTACATGGAATGATGAAGAGAACAATCATCCAAGAGGTATGGTTCATAGTGTTTTTCCATCTAGAGGGTTAATATGTTTCAATTGTCATAAGGTTGGTCACAATGAAAAATATTATAAGCACAACTTATCAAGAAAAGACATGAAATTTGAGGCATCTTAAACACAAAAAAAAAGATAAAATAGTATGTGGAAACCCAAGGTAGCTAAGGTTAATAACCAGTCTATAAGTTGAAGTGGATTATTTACCATGGTAGACCAAAATCACGATGTAAAGGAGTGTTAGGAATTTTCTTTATCAGCTCAAATTTTTGATGAAGTAATAAAGAACAATAAATCAATCCATAATTTTTCTCAAACAAAGACTAATGGGGTCAAGACATAAGGAAAAATCAAGCACAAGAGGATCATGAAGTAAGTTTAGTCTTTCAAGGACATGGAGACTTATCAATCTCCTGAACATATGTTGTTCTAGTTCTCTAGACCAGAGGTGACTCCGTTAGGATTCATAGATAAACTCAACTATCAAGCAATAATAATTAAGAATGACCATTCATAAGGGGAGTTTTTGATCTTAGGATACCTTCAGATTCAATTTTCACTCTAATAAGTCTGCTATATGTATGATCACAAGAGTCAAGTCACAAAAAGTTTGTATGATAAATTGATCAAACCAAGTCATAGTATTGAAAATGTATTTTATTTTCATGGAGACAAAGGGAGTAAATCATATCTCATGAGTAGGTATGTGAGATTTATGTATGATAAAGTTTCTAACATAAAGGATTGATGAGATTGTTTGAAACAAATGGTATGTTAACCAGGTCCTAGAATCAAATAACTACCAACAAGGTGAAACTTTGTCATTAATGTCAAAGGAGGAGAAAGTTTTTATTTCAAAGATAAAGTATTAAATAAGATCCATATTAAAGTAAATATAATGATATTATATTATTAATAATTTTTTACATCAATGACAAAGGATGAGATTGGTGAGGTATGATCCAAGTATTGGTATTAAGGCATTAATGTTGTTATTGATGTCAAAGCTAAGTTAAATTTCCTTCAAGTCAAAATTTTGAGTTGATGTGATGATTTGATAAGGGGCACATGACAAATAATTAATTTATCTTTGATTAGATAAAATTTGAATCAAACCTTTGTATTATTTATGAGTTTTGATGACATGTCAAGATCATGTTCAAAATACAAAGGAAACATCTTAATTGATCTCTATGTATTGAGGAGCATACAAGGTAAGCACATGGGTCAACAAGTCCTTATATTATATATGAGCTATTTGTAAAATCTAGTGATGTGAAAAATCTCATAATAATATTGAGATTATATTTTTATTTAGAGAGTAATTTTTTAAGAATTATATCATTGAGAGCTAGCTTGTTTGTGTCCAAACTTTGAGTACTAGGTATCTTGATTAGCCTAGTCTAGCTCTTGGAATAAGTTGTATGCATGATGCATGGTGAATATTTGTGATTATGGTCATTAAAGTCATGATAAATTATCATAATATATGTTAATAATTATCAAGAGACAAATAATCTTACTGATGAGTTTCAACATCTAGTGTTTAGGCTTAATCTTTACTTGAAAGACCTAGTGAATTGGCATAGTCTAGTTTGATGATGCGTTGAACCCTTTGAGACCTATGTGATCAGTATTTGAAGTGTATGAGTAGTATAAAATGTCACATGATATTTTTATATGGTTTTTAATATATTTCAAGAGGTTTCAAGGCATTATCATAGCCTAAGTACAATTAGTAGTATAAGGACTAGTATGCAAATTGTGACCTATAATGGCATAATGAGGGGTCAAGATCATTTCCAAAGGTTGAATATCTATTAAAATAATTAAAATAGGTGTGATAGGTAATTTTAAGTGTGTGTACAAAGTTTTAATTCAATACCTAAGGGATAAAAAATGAAAATCTATGTTAAGGTTCCATGTGTGCATAGAATGGGGAGTTGCAGACCTAAAAAGAGATTTCTTGTACTCATTGGAATGTAAAAAATTGAATGAGATATTGATAAATTAATGGATATTTGGGAAGGTCCCTATATTTATTTTCATAACATTGGTTTTCAAGATGAGGTGTAATCCTTTATGAATGATTGCTAAGAAGTGAAACTAGTCAAAAGCCTCTCAAAACTCATATAATGTCCTAATAGGAAGGATGTAATTAGTTATGGATAATAATTCTCCTATTAACATAATTTTTTTAACATATAAAATAATATTCAATTTTTATTCAAGTTGTTTTGGTTTATATTGACAGTGAGTAGAAGCTATGAGAAAACACTTATTTTCAAGAATTTTGATGTAGAAGGTAGGGTTGACATGGTCAAATAATGAGAATGGATGGAGGAGGATGTTTAAAAATTATATATTATTCCAAATATTTTTTTTATTAGTTTTATGACAAAAAAATTTATAATTTGGCCATGAAAATTATCCTATCGCTAAACTGACCTAATGAGCAAAACAGTGAGAAAAGTCAGTGAGAATGAGAATGATATTAGGGATTGGTTGCAGAGGACTAGAGATGGATCCTAATGAATGGGGTAATTATTAAATACATATCCATCCTATTCCTTTTATGTATAATTTTTTAGTATTTCTATACTCAAGCACAAATTTGTCATCAAATTGGTTTATCAAACATATTAAAGTTTGTGTAGAGTGACATAGTGAGATTGGTCTTTAAGACCAATATTAAGATATGAACATGAAATATATATTTTAAAATATTATATAATCATAATAAATATTAAAATAAACTCATTATAATATCAAAAAATTATTCTGATAGGTGTTCTATGACTTTATTTTATTGATTGTGTTTTTGGTACTATAGGGAACTTTCTATCTGTGTGTGAAAAAGAAGTTCCTGAGTCATTTTTGACTAAGTCAAAGGATTAAAATATATTTTAGGTGTTTAAAATATATATAAAGTTCATGTGAGTGTTTTTTTATTCATTTAAATACCATGTTCATGTTTGGAGATTGAAATGTTTTTGACTGTTTGTTGATAGTGTTTGGTGGTTCTAAGTAAGCCATCTACATGAGTGTTCTTGTAGCATTTTTCACTATGTGGATAAGAAATAATAATTTTGGGAATTTTTATAAGTCATTAATATTATTTAATATGTGGGTTATTTATCAAATTCATGTATTTAGTTCAAAGTTTCAAGATAGACTATTTACCAATTAGAAGGGCAATTGGTAAGTACACCTAATTGAATGGCCTAAGGAGTGAAAAGAGTAAAATGGTATTGGAGACATAATAAAATATTTTTAAGGGTATATAAAAGAGACATATTAATTATTTAATCCATTTTTGAAGGCTAAAAGTGTTAATAGGAGGTCTAAGTGAAACATGTTCTTAAAGAAGGCCTAATTGATTATGTCTCTATTAAGACTAATGGTGGTTTTAGCCCTTAAGGGTAATAATGACCTAATTAATGTTTTTTTCACTTGTGAAATATTTTTATATATCAATTTTAATAATAATAAAATTACGTTGAGGTACTTATCCAATCAACGTGGTTATGAAAAAGAATCAAGTATAAAGTCAAGGCTTGATAAGCCTATTTTGACTAGTTAGAATATTGACAAACTAAGAAAAGGATATAAAGTTTTTGAGAATATGTTAAGTTCTTGAATATAATAATATAAATGATTTTAATAATCCATGAGTATATAACTATATTTTTTTATGTGTTGAGTAAGGTCATTTAACCTAATTTTATCAAGGAAAAGGCTAATTGAGCGAGAAGGCCTAACAGACTATTTGAGATAGAAACAAATGTGGGAAGAGAAAATAAAGGATTTCATATTTATTTGAGTGAGAAAAAGGTATCCAAAGGTGATCTGAGACTCAATTTAGTTATTTTGGTACTTCGTTTCATAGGGGGTTATAGCCTCTTTACATGTTGAAGCTTTCTAAATATAGTAGTTGAGTTGGTACTGGACTAAGTGAGGGGTTGGTGCTCCTTGTGTGGTTGGTGCCTATATAAAATGTTGATTAATTGCTTATAGGATAATATTCCAAGTTTTTCAAAAGTGTTTTTTCTCCCTTGGGAGGGTTTCCAACATATATATCGTGTTCTTATATTGTTTTCTTTCATAGATGCTTAAGTTTGCACTAGTTGATGTATGTATGTGAATAGATGCTTAACGAATATTAAGTGAAATTAGAATAAATTTTTAACATAAATAATTCAACTCCACTATTATTATATGTACATACAATAGGTTTTTTCTAAGTTTTGGTCTCATTGAACTGATGTCAACATATTCTTTGAAGGGTTAGTTGAGCTTGTGTGTGATTGTGCATACTTTTGGAAAGGCTAATGTTTGTATAATATTTTTAAGATGGGATAAAGTAAACATAATAAAGAGGTGCATATTAATATCAAGGATTATTATATAATTATGTATGCATATGCCTTTGTGATGGATGAATGACACCTATATGACTATGTTATTTTTTCCAAGATTAAATTATAACCTTGTATGATTAAGTGCATACTAAACAATGACTAGAATTATATACCTTATATGGACAAAAATATGTCTTATATGATTTTAATGGATATTTTATGAACTTTAGAAATGAATTTTTCCACTTGGGTAATTGAGAATAGTGAGTTGATATAAAATATTGAGGTGCTATAAATTTTGGCATTTACATAATTCATATATGTATGTATGTATGTATGTATGTATGTATGTATGTATATATATATATATATATATATATATATATATATATATATATATATATATATATATATATATATATATATATATATATATATATATATATATATATATGTATGTATGTATGTATGTATGTATGTATGTATGTATGTATGTATGTATGTATGTATGTATGTATGTATGTATGTATGTGTGTGTGTGTGTGTGTGTGTGTGTGTGTGTGTGTGTGTGTGTGTGTGTGTGTGTGTGTGTGTGTGTGTGTGTGTGTGTGTAAATATAATATACTACTTATCATATAAAACCAAGTTCTGTCATAATGTGCTTAATGTATTTGTTTAATAATATTACACTACCTTAGACATAATGTATTTGTTTAATAATTAATGATATGAATATTTATGCTTGGCTTAAATACACTTCTTGTTATAATAACTGATTCTTCTTGTTAATTATATATGCATTAACTCTTTGTTAATATGATCTCTTTGCATAACTCCAACTATAAGATGCCACTATATCCTATCTAATAACTATGAGTTGATCATAATATATATCATTACTCGTTAATCTAATTATGACATTCATGTTTAATGAATTGAATAATATATAATTATATAGGTAGTGAACTATAATAGTCTCTATGGCTTTAAAGATTAAGTTTAATTAGTTATAATTCAATTAATAATGGGTGACATGTGAATTTTTAATTAAACTAAGAAATGGTAAAATGACCTTCAACCAAGAGTAAATTTATGACCTCAACTAGTTAGACTAGATTAGTGGCCTATAATACTTTAGCTTTCACTCTTTTTCATGATTGTTCTCTCTTATAGATAGTAATAAATTATGTTGCATGCTTATCGAATCTTGTATAAATCTACATGTGTTTTAATCAACTTGTGGGTTTCTACTTATATGATTAGCATATTAAACAATTTACTTGATTGTCATAATAATATCAAACCTTGTTTCATTCCATAGACCTATTGTAATCTAATGATAACATAGGGTGTGCAAAGTTGTCTTTTGCAGTTTAGTCAAGAAGTAACCATTTAACCATCCTCGAGTGGAACTAAAAACCACTAAGGGGAGTGAAATACCTATCAAGGTTTAAGGTCTTATAAATAGCCATATGTGGTAGAAATTATTTGATGAAGGTGCTTAAGACTCATCCATGTAATTATATAATAATACATCTTAAACCCCATAGTTCCTTATTTACGTAAACTATTTACCCATAACATATTTATTAAGTAATTACCCTTGGCTAATTTTATTATATTTCTTCCTTTGGATGCTATTTTGTGTATAGAAGTAGACTAAAGGAGCATTTATTACATTATCAAGTCAGGCTTTGGTCCATGTTTGCAATCAAAAATGTACTTTGACAATACAATTCCAAAAAAAAAAACTGGTTTGACATGTTCTCAAGATGGTCATCCATGCATCCAAAGTAGTTATTTACCAGAATTAGATAACACATTGATCTTAAAATCTTCAACTGATAAGTCCTAATAAGAACCATTTAATCTTGGTTGATTTCATAAAATCAAAAGTGAGGAAGAAAACATTGATTAATTTACCATTTTCCCAAAAATCTTTCATGTTGTAATACCAAGCATAATATGATTAAATCAACATCCATTATTATTAAGAGGTATCGGTAATTGAGAAAAATAACATTGCAATGCAGCTATAATAAAATTTCTATTACTTTCCAAAATATCTTAGCATAGTTAAAACTCATTTTTATATACATAAAATAGACTATCTACACATTAGTTATTAATTAGTAAGTGTACACAAGATTATGATAATAAATATACAAAAGGAATATCTCAAGCACCTCATAGCTAAACTAGTAGGAAAGATGACAACATAACAACTTATAAATATGATTTATTAGCATGATGAAAACTAATTATAATAAATAAATTATAATTATAGCCATGGATTAACAAAATATTTAATTTTATATAACTTATATATCCTTCTTTTAAATCAAGGAAGTTTCATTACCAGTTCACATCTTGAAAAGATTGATTAGAAAAGTTGTTTATTATGAGTACACTATGAAATACTATAATACATATAAAATATTATTTGCATACAAGAGTCCACACCTCAGAGTCAAAACAATAATTTATTGAGATTGATATAGGGAATTTAAATTGTCTTCTACTGATTGATAGTTTTATCATATATATAAGCCAATGGATATATGCACAAAGAAACCATTATGCTAACATATAAATATAAATTTTAGGTCAAGGTAGCCTCTGAAGGTAATTGTTGACTAATTTTACCATAATTAATATTAGGTTAATCCCATATATATTTAAACTTGTTATAGAGGTCTTCTAGGGTGTAACATGGGCTTCATGGTCTTTATTATGTCAAATATGTGTTTAGCTTTGTCATATTTATATAGTTTGTCCTATGTCATTATAAGGTCAATTTTTGGGTCATTAAATGAAGTGGTATGGTTCCCTCCAAAAAAAAATGTTTCAAAATCATATCTAACATCTCACATGTTAGGTATATGTCAAATATGGAAATTTTAAACTAATAATTATAGGTTCAATGTTGAAAATAAGAAGATCAAGTAGTTATACTACCTATACAATGCATTTGGCACATTAGAGAACTTCAAGAGTGTATGTTGGGATTCCCATAGTCCAATTCCATGGTTTGAAAGATTTCATAGACTTGAAATTGATCAAAATCAACCTTTCTTTCCTATCACTCGCATAGACAAGATCAAATTGTCAAACAATTTTAGCTTGGTATGGACATAAGGATGTGAGTCAAAGTAAAAAAAAATTGGTGGCTGATATAATGTTTGCATACTTTAAATCCATGGAAATAGTCATAGGTTTTGTCACTTATGCTCCATAAACCATTGATAAGAAGGTTGGCTTCTCAAAACTACTTGGACATCCCATGACCTTTAGTTTTCCTATTTGTTTGGATTGTTCTATGAAAATTAAGTGGTGTAAATGTTCCTTAAGAATTTTAACATCATTATCATATGATTCTTAATTTTATTTGAACTTATGGAGGTCAAGGAATGATCAAGATGATCTGTCTTGTTAGTGATGGACTCTATTACTAGTCTACATATATGTTTTCATAGTAACAGAGTTTATCCCTCCTATATTGGCCTTTAAAACAAATGGTGACATGTTGTTTCAAACCTCTCATATCATGGTTATCAATTATCCTTTTGAAGGTTTGTTCTCAAAACTATTCTATATGGAGTAAAAGTTCCAAGACACAAGCATAGTCAAAAAGCATGTGACTATCACCTATAGTCAAGTGGTAGGAAGAATTTATCATTAATGTTGATGAAGCAAAGAGTTCTTAATAATTTTAAATGAATATCAAAGTTTAAATACTAATAATAAAATATCTAAGTGATTAGAGATTGTTGTTGATAACCAATTTCACATATATAGTCTTATACCATGTCTTCACCTACAAGCAGTCTATAGTGGCTTGAGTTAAATACATATGAAACAAAGGAGTATTGAATAAGAGGTGTCTAATCATAATTGAAACCTAAAATCAGGTCTAGGATAATTGATAAGGCCATTGTGATAATGGTGTATTCATAATATGGTAAACAAACCATGAATCCATGTCTATAAGCTTGGAAAGTTGAAATTAGGATAACTTACCTTAAATTCTCCAAGCCAAGTTTTGATCATATACTTTGTCTTCTCATAGTGAAGTATCTAGAATTATACACAAGCCTAATGGTTTCCATCTTGTAGCCTAGGCCTAAATAAAACATTTTTAAACATGAAGGGGTTTATAAGTCAAAAGATACTAATGGTTTGATGGATTCCATTTCAATTAATTATTCACTATAGATATTCAGTGATTACATTGTCAAAAAGACCAAAAGTGAAACTTGAAGTGCACATAAGCACATGATGAATTATTGATGAAATAATAAAACTTGCTCATAAATCATGAGATTAACTCACATAAGTGTGAAGTGGCATAATGAAACACAATATTCACATTTTTATGAGTACCTACATGATTTTTTCAAACACTACCTAATTCACATCTATAGGAAACATAGTTACCATATAAAGACATTATCTAATGCTAATAAAGAAAAGGAATTTGAATTTAGGTGTGAATACATTAAATTTTAAATGGTCATATTTATATTTATATTATCTTAGGGAATGAAACATATATTAAAACAATTGATGTTCACCTATAGGAATCCCATTTTCCTCAGTGAGTATGTATAGTCGACACAGTCTATGGACTAGTCCAAACAAATATAGGATGCAAGTGTGGAGGGTTATAAAATATGTAGAGTAGAATTAAAATATATATTATAATATCATAAATATGACAATATATTTCCATGTTATCCCTAGATTCAAACACTCTGACTCATGGAGATAGAACAAGCTTAACTCTACATATAAACCCTAACAATAATACACAGACCTAGTGAGCCAATTTTGAGAATTTTAATGTTTAAGGGGGATATATTTGTGTTATACCCTTAAAATTTTGAAAAATTCATCCTAATTAGTTTATTTAAGTCCATATAGTGCCATTTTTGTCACATAGATAGGGGAGATTCCCTCTATTTTGTCTCAGACAGAGGGCACTCCTTCAGCAAAAAGCTTGTTGGTTAGTATATGATGAGTAAGCAAACACATAGACAACTCTAAAATATATTATATGATGTTTTGAGTGGTTTATTTATACTTAATAAAACATGTATAATAACCAATAGTCATAAGAAACCATTAAAAAGGTCAAACACACATCCAACATAGTCTAGCCTCATTAAGCCTTGAACTACGACTAAACCATACAAATACCTAAACATGATTAACATTAAATGAGAACCTTAAAATAATTTTGAGTACTTTTATGGTAAAGTATAATATTATTTAGATATATTAATTTGTAGATAACATCATATAGGTGTTAAATTTAACTTTAAATCATATCATACCTATCCTGAATGCATGATAGAGCCTAAGAGGCCAAGTTTGACTTTTCATATATGTATGAGCACCAAACATGAGACCTCAATAATATAGTTATAATTGGGTAAAGACATATACCTAAAATTTTTGAAATTATTTCTAAGGTTGGGCATTAATATTTTATGAATACTGCTTAATAGTCCAAACTTACTAAAACCCTCCTCAAACCCTTACTAGCCCCTGATGGAGGAAAGATGATTAAATATAAATTTAGGAGAATTTATTTGGACACAAAAATTATTTTGAAATGTTTTTAACTCTTTTAGGCTCCATGACATATAATTTGGTCATATTATCATCTGTATGGATAGGGGTAACATTGAATTTCTTTCAAGGTTTGAGTTGTTTTCTAGGTGAAAAGGAGGACGGATAGGTGACAACCATTGTGGGAGGTATATAAACACTTATAATAAATTATAAAACTCATTTATTACCTTTTTTTAACAGTAACATACTTTTCTATCTCATTCACAATACATAATCTAAATAGGCAGTGATAAGGAAAGATGACTATCAAGGGATGGACGTGAGAAGTGTTCTATGAGTTTCATTAAGGTCTATTTGATATACTTTAGGATAAAAGATATTTATTTTAGTAAAATATAATCTCTTTAATGCACTTACTTTAGAAACTACAAGCTATTTTAATGATAAGTCTAAGGATAGACCAACAAGGCTAGTGATAAATGATTGAATGTAGTGAATGACATATGATAGTGATGAATTCATCAATTAGGGATGATTAGATGACATGCACTAAACTATTTTATATCTTATCATATATATCATATATTTCAAGTCTTATTAAGCAAAATTTATATACTCAAGTGCACTTGGCACCATCATGAAGGCAGTTTCAAAGTATGGCAATGAAGGGTCTATGCCAAATTAAGGAAGGTTCTCTGTTTGAGATTGGCACATGTTCATAATTTCCTCCTAAATTATTTTACACTTCATTATATGGCATTGTAACTATTTTTTTATGTTTTACATCTAGTCTAGTGACCCTTCAGCTTCACTTCTTCTCTCTCCTCTTATAAGTTATATATATTCAAGCCTTTTTATGTTTTTAACGAATTAATAATTGGTATGGTAAATCCCTACTAGTTTTGACACCTCATTTTCCTTTGAATAAATTTTTCTAAGTTAATTTAGTTCTATGAAATATTTTACCTAAAAGTGTTAAATTTTTTATTTGGTTGATAAGTGATGAACATGATGTCCTTGCTTCCATTCTCCTCTTGAATATCTTATGTGATTGATATCTCTTCTAACAAGTTTCATAACTTATATTATTTTTTAAGTGTGTCTTGAAGTGTGAGAGGGACTAACAGTGTATTACTACAAACCTTGTTTCCACCCACTCCTAGATAGACATAAAAATCTACCTATATGATAAATATTTATGCTATAAGGACATAAGATTGAATTCAATTGGAGTAGTCTTATTTCTTAAGTGTAGATGCAAGTATGTTGTGTGGAGATATCTTAGTGTATCACCTCATTATCATAGGTTTATTGTATGTATCCTTATTCCCTTTTTACTCCAAATAGTGATTATATTAGTGTAGTGTGAGCATAAGTTAAATCAATATATCTATTCGTTTTAAACCTAGAGATCTATCTCTTGTAGTGGCTTGTCTATGAAGGGAAATAATTTCATATTGTCATAAAATTGATAAGGTATACTTGACTTTTCTAGGGTGAAAATTTAGGCTAAATTTTTTTTGGCATACCTGATGGGACATGAACTCCATGAATCTCATTCAAGGTAGATGCTCAATTTGATAGTAAGGAACTAGAATAGTCTACTTCTTGTAGCATTTGGTGACTCCAAAGTTTCAATCTTGGTTATAGACTAATGAACCCATATCATGCCTAAGGTAAATAATAGGTCTCTCACCAAAGGCATACCTTTTGAATTTAAATAGATTCCTCTTTATTCCTACAAAGATATTATATTTGAGCATACCCATCCCTATTTAAAGAGGTCCTATCATGTTCATAAGCCTATAAGAATGTTCTTTAGTCATCATTTCTTTCAAAATCCCATGGCCATCATGAAAAGGAACCATCCGTTTATTTCCTTAAATGGATACATCCCTTTAAATGTAGATTACTATGATGATATCCCAATATTTACCTTGAATAGTGTTTTATAATTCACTAGTGAGTCTCCCATCACAGCTATTGAGTATATAAGGAATATTTATAACTTATGAAATATTCATCACATCACAGAGGACAAAATTTCAATAAATTAGTTGGTTATCTTCTTCAAAGGAAAATATATTGACTTATATTGATCATTAGCACCTAGATCAATCATCAATTGGGATGAATTTAGAGATGGATTTAGAAGTTTATTTGAGGACAAGAGTGACAACTTGTCACTAATGGATATATTGACCACCATTAGAAGAGTACCTCAATAATTCATTTAAGAGTTCAACATGAGATTTTAAAAGACATGGGATAGGATCCCAATCTTCATAAGACCAAAATATCACCATGCTTTCATTTATTACCTTAAAGCATTTTATAGTGACATTTAAATGATGATATAATATATGGGAGTGACTCTCTACCTAATACATATGAAGTGTCCATTAGGGAAAACATGTTTTTGATTCAGGATATAAAGATTGATTCAAGACCCCCCATGCCTCTTTTTCTTGACATGTAAACTCCTACACCTATTATTTCTCCCATTCCTGCACCTAAAAATAGGTTTATTGCCCCTAGTCAACCAAACAAACCTAATGAGGCAAAAAGGATGAGAGATATGGAAAAAGAGATCCTAGGTCTAAAGAGGATCATTAAAAAACAACATGTTAAGACCTTCCAAATTTAATATTATCCTAATCAATCCTATGCCAATTATCAAGGTAATAGACCTCATTTTTAAGGTCATACTCAAGGTCAATGATAACTAGTCCAATCTAATCCATGTGGTGGTTACAATTCCAATGCTCCTTCCACCTCAAGGATATTAGTGCCTACTAAAAATAATATTTCCCAAGAACACAAAAATTAACCTTCATTGGATCAACTTATGGTCTATCTCCCTCTCTTAATAAATCCTTCAATCAAGGCATTATGAAATATTGGGGGAATATGCCATTTATCACTCCAAATGAATAAATAAATAGAGGAGTGACTGATGGGAAGGGTGCTCAAGTGGGGAATACATTGGTTAATTAGGAGCAAGATGAATCATGTGTAGTTAATCACCAAGGGAATTCAAGTATAGATATAAGTTATATAGCTAAAAAATTAATGATTAAGAGGAAGGTTGTTAAATAAGTTCAAGGGAATGCTAATGGTTCTCCAATGAATGTTCAAACAAATATAAGAGCAACTATGTCCAATGCCATTCCAAGCATACAAATAAGTCAAAGAGATTATAATGTTATGAATGATTTCATACCTTCAAGTTATTAAGGTGTAGGTAGCATGCTTATTTATATTGGGAAAGCAAGAGTTAGTCAACCTTTCATTCAAATTATGGAGAAAATGAATAGGTCTTAAATGAATTCATCAATGTGGGATGCATTGGATATACATAGATAAGAATATTGACTTCTGGAGGAGTTATCCAAGCTTAGTTTTATATCTAAACATCGTAGACAAATGGAGGTATCCTTGACAAACACTATGAATTCAAGTGAAGGATAGTCAAGAAAAGTGGAAAAGGTAGACAAGTCTCATCCATTCTATTTATCCATCATTATTGGAGAATTATTAATTCACAATTATCGCCTTTATAGTGGAGATATCACTTGTGTCATTCCCAAGATGGTAGGTAAAAAAAAGAACTTGAAGTATGAACTCCATGCCAAAGGAGTACTCAAATTATATTGGACAGATGCCAAGACCATTTGTATAATTATACATTTAAAAATCATTCTCCATGATTATCCTACCTTCAAAATTTATCAAGATGTTGTAGTGGTATATGTACCTACCAATTTTTATATTTGTTTTTCTAGAGAATTCACTAGTAAAATTGGAGGTTATCTAACTTTAGAATAATCCTACATGGGTTTTAGGACTAGATATGGTGCAAAAGTGACAATTAAATTAAATCCTCTATCTATTTTTCATGTTGAACCATATGTTACTTACACTTATAAAATGAATTTCAATAAGATTGAAGAATATGAGCACCCTAATGATCAAAAAAATATAAATCTCGTTGATGGCATATCTAATTTGTATCTTGATGAGTGTGGAGATGAGCAAGGTCTTTTTAAATAAACTAGTCTTGGAACTTACATTCCTCATGAGGATATTGATTGAGTCCTTGATGAAGATCATGAAAACATCTTAGAACAATTTACAATGGGAAACCACCTTGTACATGTGGATGGTGATGTCAACATCCCACCTTTGTCAAGATATGAGAGTCCTAATGATTAGTACATTATACCTACAAAATAATAAATCACTCTTGATCATGAATATCAAGGAGAGGTAAATGACATGTGGTAAAAATACTATGTCATTATCTAGGAATTTGAGGAATTTACTAGACATTTAATCCTTCAAGATGAGTGTAGACCTGATGCTAAGGATAATCATATTCTCAATGAACACAAAGATGAGCCTAACATCTCCATATATCAATAAAAACCATTATAATAATAAAAAATGTTTGATGATTATGAGGAAGATTTTGAGATCACAACTGACCAAGAAATAATTATGGTGAATCAAGAAGTGTTTGACAGATATAAACATGGTGTTGATGACTTCCAATAGTATATATATCTCATTTTAAATGTACATGAAGATGGGAAAACTTTGGTGATCTCCAATGATCTAATTAGAGGCTATCAAGAGATCATGAAAAATCTTGGTCATGTTACAAGTCCAAACAAACTTCTAAGGGAGATGGATGGAGTATTTTTTATTACCCTAAATGGCCAACATGTAGTCAGCAGAAGCTAAAACCATGGTAAGTCTCTTGATTACCTCCACAAACAAGTGTTCATAGACAATTATGTCTCATATGATGGATTGATTTCATGGAGAAGTAAGGATGTAATAGGTACTATCTTTGACCCTCATTCAATAAATGATTAATTATTCTCCACCTCAAGTGTATGAGGTCTAGTATATATTAGGATAGGTGTTTGTGTTTGCTTATGTTGTATGTGTTCTCCCTAAGTATTGTTGAGATCAAAAGTGGAATTTGGTGTTTTTCTTATGTGTTTATTTAATTTTTTGTGTTTGGTTTGTGTTTGTGTATTTTTAAAGGTAATTTAATGTCAGGTATAATGTATAGGTGACTACATAGCCTAATGGATATGAGAAAGCTACTAGTCTTTGGCATAGCTAGCTTTCCACCCCTACGAAATCATCAAAATGTTTATTAATTTTACAGTAAGTCAAAATTTTAATAAAGGTCTAATAGGTTTTAAAATGTGTCCCATGGTCTTTATGAGGTAAAATATGTGTTTTAGCATTATCATCTTTGTATAGTTTATCCTATGTCATTCTAAGGTCACTTTTGGTGTCACTTAATGAAGTGGTATGGTTTCCATTAGAATAAAAACGTTTTGAAATCATAACTAACATCCCACATGTTAGTTACATATAAGATATGTTATTTTTGAAATGATAATTGTAAGTTCAACATGGAAAATAAGATTGGGTAGCTTTAGATAGTTTCAAAAAATATACATCTTGTATAACACATTTGACACATGTGATAAATTAAAAAGTGTCTATTGGTGTTCCCATATTATAATTACAAGCTTAGGTAGCTTTTACAGACCTAAAATTGATCAAAACCAACCTTTCTTTCTTATCACCCTCTTAGATAAGGTCAAATGGTTAACTTGTTTTAGCTTGGTATGGACATAAGGAAGTGATTTAGAGTAATTTACATTGGTGGATGATATTAATATATGTGTACTTTAAATCCATGGAAATATTCATTGGTTTGGTTGCTTGTGTTTCATGAACCATTGCTATTAAGTTTTGTTTCTCAAAATTGCTTGCACATTCCCATGGCCTTTAGTTTTCTTCTTTGTTTTGATTATTCTATGAAAATTAAGTGATGAATTTCATATTTAATAGTTTAACCATCCTTCTATATTGATTCTCATTATATTTTTCACATGTGGATTTCAAGGAATGATCAATACCATCTCTTTAGCTAGTAAGGGACTCTACTGCTATTATATAAAAATGTTTTCATAGTGTCAGATTTTCTCCTTTCTACATTGGTATTCATAATAAATGGTTACATGTTATTTCAAACCTATCACACTATTGTGATAAGTTATCCTTTTAAAGGTTTATTCTCAATACTATTCTATATGGAGTAAAGGACCAAGACACAAGCACAGTTAGAAATCCCTATGATTGTCACCTCTAGTCAAGTGTCAAGAATCCTTTATCATTCATGTTGTGGAAGCAAATAGGTCTTAAGATGGTGAAAATAGCCCCAATGTTTAAATAGTATTAATAAACTATCCAAGTGATCATATATTGCTTTTGAGAACCAATTTCATGTATATAGTCTTATATGAGGTCTTCATCTACATGCACTCTATAGTGTCCCGAGTTAAATACATTTGAAACACACAAGTGTTGAATAGGATGTTTATGAGCTAAGTTAAAACCTTTAATAAGGTCTAGGAGAATTTAGATGGCCATTGTGATAATAGTGGAGACATAAGATGGAAAATAGACCTTGAATCCATGTCCATAAGTTTATAAAGTTGTAATTAGGATAAATTACCTTAAATTCTATGAACCAAGTTTAGCTCATATACTTGGTTTTCACATAGTGAAGTGTCTAGATGTCTACCCATGCCTAATGGTTTTCATATTGGAGACTAGGCATAGAGAAAACATATTGAAGAATTAAGGGGATACTATGTCAAAAGAGGCTAACTAATGGGTTGATGGTTTCCATTTCAAACAATTATTCATTTTAGATATTCAGTGATTACAGTGTAAAAGGACCAAATGGAAACCTTGAAGTGCAAAATTGGCACATGATGAATTATTCATGAAACAATGGCTATTGTTATAAAATTATGAGATGAATTCACATACTTATTATGTGGCCTAATGGAACAGTATATTCACATGTATATGACTACATACACAAGTTTTTCAAGCTCTATCTAGTGTACATCTATAGGAAACAATTTTAACATATGAAGACAGACTGACTCATACAAGTAAAGAAAGGTAGTTTCAATGTACGAGTGATTTAATTAATTAGTAAAATGGTCATAATTATATTTATAAGATATTCAAGCATGAACCATAATTTCAAGTGTTGATGTTCACCTATAGAAATCCAATTTTCTTGAGTGAGTATCTATAGTCAACATAATCTATGAACTAGCCTATGCAAATAGAGTATGGAAGTGTGGAGGGATGGAAGAGATGTATAATGGTATGAAAATATAGATTACACTATAATAAATATTAAAAAAAAATTACATGTTATACCTATATCAAAACATTGTAACTCAGATCGAGATAAAACAATCCTGAATATGCATATAAACCCTGCAAGCAGTATATAGACCTAGTGAGCCAGTTTTGAGAAATTGAAGGTTTCAAGGATATATAGGTGTGATATAACTGTAAAATTTGGTAAAAATAATCCTAATCAGTTTACTAAATTCATTATCATCTAAATTTTGTTATGAAAATATGGGATATGTCATTTGTTTTATCTTAGACAAAGGGCACTCTTTGAGATAAAAGGTATATAGGTTAGTGTATGAAGAGTAATAAAATTGGAGAAAGACTATTATAACCATTGTATGATGGTATAAAAATTTTATTTATAGGTAAAAAACATGGATATACACCCAAACTCATAGTAAACCCTTATAAGGGTCAAACACATAAACAATATACTCTAGGCCCATTTAGCATAGAAGTAAGCTTAAACCCTATAGATGCATAAACATGATTCACATTACATTATAAACTTACAATCCCCTTGAGTACCTCTAGGGAAAATTGGACTATTATTTATAAATATTGGTTTACAAATAACATCATACAGGTGGTCAATTTGACATTAAATCATCTTAGACCTATCCATAATGCATGATAGAGCTAGAAAGGCCAATTTTAATTGATCATATGTGTATGGAAAATAATAATGTTACATAAATTAGGTATGGGTAGTTTTGGATGATCCTATACCTCAAATTTTTGAAATTAGTTTTAAGGTTAGATGTCAAGATTTTATGAACAATCGTTAATAGTCCAAACCTTTAAGGACCCTATGGAGGAAAAATGATTAGAGATGAACTCAGGAGGGGTGATCTAGCCATGAAAATTATTTGGACATTTTTTCTACTCTCATAGGATCTATGATATACAATTTGGCCATACTATCATCTGTATGGATAGGGCTAACACTGAATTTCCTACAAAATTTGAGTTATTTTACAAGTGAAGAGGAGGATGGCTAGGTGGTAACCATTGTGAGAGGTCTTTATAGATGTATTCTAACTTATAAAACTCATTTATCACCTTGGTTGAACATGAAAAGACATCTGATATCCCATTCATAATAGGTAGTCTAAATAGATAGTGAGAAGGCAAGATGACTATCTAGTGATGCACACGAGAAGTTTTCTATAAATTTCATTTAGATCTATTTGATAGATCATAGGGAAAAATATATTCATTTTATTTTCCTATCATCTCTTCAATGCATTTCTTTGATCAATTAAAAGTCATTTGGATTACAAATATGAGGATAGACTTAGAGGACTAGTGATAAATGATTGTAAACATTGAATGATAGATGAAAAATATTAATCTATCATTTAGGTATGATTAAATAACATGCGTTAACCTATTTGATACCTTCTCATGACAAACCATATGTTTCAAGGATTCCTAAGGTATTTCTAGACACTCAAGTGCACTTTTCACCATCATTAAGCTAGTTTCAAATGAAATCAATGAAGGGTCTATGCCAACTTGAGGAAGGTGCTCTGTTTGAGATTTACACATGTTCATAATAGCCTCCTAATTTATTTTCCACTTACTAACATGACATTGTAACTATTTTTTTATGTTTGACATCTGGTCTTGAGACCTTTGATATTCACTACTTCTTTCTCCTCTTATAAGTTCTATATATTCAAGCTCTTTTGGCTTTTTAATGAATCAACAAATTGTATGGTGAAGCCTTTCTAGTGGTTAGTTCCTACCCAAGAATTACAAATGACTATTACAAGAGAATCTTAAAACCATACAATAGTGTATGAGTAATTAAATACCTTAACATCTCCCCTTAAAATGTACTTTAATGAAGGGAATTATCAAGGAATAAAAAATTAAACCCCCTTGAGTACACTTTCTTTCACTCCCAAATTTTTCCAAAGAGAAAATAATTGAGGCTTAAACAAGGGTTCTATGAATATATAAAAAACCTTATCATCTATTTAAAACAACTTTAGATCAATGACCTTTTAATGTATCAATTTATAAATTTAATGACTACAAATATATATTTGATTTTTATGTTGGTAATGTAAGAATTATGAAAAACATGGATACTAATATGATTATTATACTAATGTGATATCGGTTGGGAATATAGAAATAAAAATTAGGAAATCAAGTATCTAATCGAAACTAATTCATTATTGTCAATGAATCTCCACTACACTCAAATTCTATAATAGATAAACCAATAATTTTCTACTTCTATCATGACCAAGTAACATAACCTACAACAAGATAGCATATGTATCCTACGATTTATGAGTGGTTGTCTGTATATCATACCTAATCACTCTATATGTATCAAAAAAATATTGCCTTCCAATGAAAAGTTTAAAAATTATTTCCATACTTTACTTCTTAATTTTTTTTCAATCCCATAGTTATTGGAATAGTAAAAATAAATTATAGCATGTTTTGTAGCTTGTCAATGGATTTTATTTTTTGATAACAATAATTTTAACCCAAGTTCATATAAAATTAAATATAAATATGAGTATTAAATAAGTATACAATACTTTATAAGTATTTATGGTAGATTATATAATCAATTAAAGGTGAAGAAAAAATTGTAAAAACCTTAACTGTAGATTTATAGCGAAGCAATTTGGACATGCATTCTTTCATGTTGAATTAATTTAATATTTATGAATAATATTTGGATTGAATAAGAAAAATTTACTACATATACTTTCAATCTTAAGATGAATAAAAAATTAAAAAACATAAGTTACTGATCTCAAAATATGAAATTATTCATTATTTCAAATCATGAATGTGCTTGTGGGCATCCCTATGATGATTAAATTGTCAACATAGAGGACCAAATCATGACTTTATTCTCTACTTTATTTGTCTAGATTTTAAACTAGGAGGGAATCCATTTAAAGCCAATGTTAATTAATAATGTATAAATATTTTCATATAATTATTGAGAATCCCATGTGAAACCATACAGTTAATCTTGAAATTTACACACAAAGCTAGTGTTATCACTGATTATGGACCTTAAATGTTGGGACATTTGTATTTATTCCTATAAGTATCAATTTGAGAAGATAATTTTAACCTTCATATGATGGAATTCCCATCCATATGTTATGGGAAATAATAGTTATAACATGATGGAATTCATCTTCGAAATAAGATAAAAGGTTTCATTGTAGCGAATACCTACACTTCATGAAAACTAATTTTCTAAAAGTGAGTATTTACACCTTTCAATGAACCCATTTGATATATAATTATGGTGTTTCACTAACTTACACATTAGTATTTTTATTCCTTTTATAATTATAACTAAGTCCCAAAATTTATTTTTTCTAGAGATACAATATCTTCTACAAAAACTATAAAACATTCAAGTTGCTTATAAGATTGACAATAAGTCTCTAGTTACCATAACTATAAACTATACTAGATGTGAAAGACTATATATATATGTTATAATATCATCTTGTATTTATCTATTTTAACTATACCAATTCATTAGTATCATATAAAAATTTGTGAACTAATTTTGGTAGAGGTTATGTTGGTTGTGTAATTGCATGATGAATGCTTTCAATAAATTATTGTGGAGGTGCTTATTTTTCTCCTTGTGGACTATCATATTAACTATAGTAACTGATATAATGGGATTCAATTTTCATAATGACCCAAAATATTTGTCTAAATTTATGGAATGTAATGGACGAGGAATATGAGATGTTTGAATGAAATCTTTGTATTTTTAATCAAATAACACATCTCATTGGTAAGTATATTTAGGGCTACAAAAATAACATGCTAATATGCCTTCATATATTCACAGTTGATGGTAAATATTAAATAATTTCCATTCACTTCCATTACTTTTTTAATCTCATCTATAATGTGTGCCATTGCGCTACATCCAAAACCTCATAAATAAGAAAAAAATGGCTTGACACAAGCCAATTTTTATTTTAGATTCGTATACTACAATACAAAATAAGTAGTATGATTTTTGATGTAGGTTTAAAATAAAATTTACTCAACCCAAAATGTAGGAGAAAGGTATTTGGAAAGTACCTTGCAATTAGACATTTCATTTATTGTGTGGTTTTTAAGTCGAGATACAACAGTTTTTTGAATGGTATAAAACACAAGTATGTTGAACATGAATGCATGAATATTCACTAACTTTAATCATATGATTGTTGAAGATATTTATCCATTATCTATTTCAAGATGATGAACTCTTATCATTGATATGTTTTCCACAAGGTCCTTGAAATTTTTTTTGTGCTCAAATACATTGCTTTTATTTTTTAGAAAGTAAACCCATGTTATATGAGATAAATCATCAATGAATATAAGTTTATTTTTATGTTTTTAAAAATAAACATTTATAAATAAACAATAATATATATATATTTTTAAAATGTAACCTATAATTTTTCTCTCAATTATTAGCTTTTAATAAATGGATCCCATTTTTTTTTCAATTTACATAACATGGTTGAATTCCATATTTAAAATAAACTTGTGGAGAAAAAATAAACATGTGATGCTTAATAAGTTATTACAATGAGAGATAACTTAGGTGACCAAAACTCCAATGACAATGTTTAAGAATGTCATTATTATTTTCAAGCATTCCTTGAGAAGGTTGAGTGAACTTGAAGTGTTCAAATTTATAGAATATTTGATATTTTCTTATCACAAGATTGGTAGGTGTAAAATCAATTATTTTTCCTTCTCCTTAATATGTGATCTTATATATGGAGAGGAGGTTTAAAAATAATTATAGAATGTGGAAAACTCTATCGAATTTTTTATTCTAAATATTAATTATCCCTTTACCCTTAGAATGAGAGGAACAGAGTTACTACTATTGGAGATATTATTTTTACTAAAAAAATTACTCCAATTGGTGATCTTATTGTTATAGAAATTGGTGATCAAGATTATATTAACTCATTGGTGATCTTATTGTTATAGAAATTGGTGATCAAGATTATATTAACTCATTGGTGATCTTATTGTTATAGAAATTATTACTCCTTTTTTGGGAGATGGAAGCTCCATTATTCTCATATCTAGTTGAAAATATGTCATTTTATTAAAACATTAGTGTTAAACATTGTTTAGATCTTACAAAAATTAAAACACTCTTGGTTAGAAATTTTATTTAAAATTATTTTCCCATTATTTTGATCTACATAAGGATTCTACTAAACCAGTTGATTTCCCCTTTTTATTGATAAGGCCTGAGCCTTTACCATAATTGGCTTATGACATTGCATTGATATAATGGACCACTAAATTTATTTATTTATTACCTTTAGGTAAGATTTCCCATGTAAAATTTATTTTATATTCTCCTTGCTTAGTTACTTGTAGAACTTGTCAGAATGTGGTGCCACTTAAGCATATCCAATAAAGTATTCATTTATGTAATAATTTGAAATAAAACATGAGTAAGGAAAAGATAATTTAGACAAAATATTCATAATGCATTTTTCACCTATTTTGGTTTGAACAATTTCAATTAATAGAAACCTCTAGTGATTTACTTGAGTGATGAAGTCGTCAATGAGTCAAATTTTCTAGATTAAAAGTATTTAGCTTAATTGTAATTGGCATGGCTAAATTTTATTGTGCTTTCAAAAAATATCCTAAAATGTATTTTAAGTTTTATAATGTTCCATAATACATTTAGAATGATACTTAAATTTAGGGAATATTGATTGACTGAGGATGCTTCTAGCTTCATCATAACATTTTTCCCATTTTTTCCATTCAAAAAAATATTTTATAAATTCATTCATTGAAACATGGTAGAGACCCATTATAAGGATATATATCTTTTATATATCAAGTTACTTAAATTTTAGAGGGATATATCTTTCTCCACCATTTCTATAACAAAAACACAAGCAAAAAAGGCCCAAAATGTTTTTCTATGAAAAAGAAAATTGAAATGGTATTTTTGAAAATTTAGACTAAAATGATCATCTTGATGATAAATTCACAAAGATGAAATTATCCTATGGGAAAAAAATCCAAAAATGTTAATTTAGGACTACATGAAAAAAATGTTATGTAATTGAAAAAAAGAAAAAAAAAACTAAAATATAAGTTAAAATTATTCTCTAAATGAGAAAATCACAATGGTACAATATATATATGACCCACAAGAATGTTATTAGTTTACATGGAAACATTGGTATGTATCCTTCCAACATGAATAAAAATTAATGAGAAACCCTTTCTACCAAAAAATTCCCTAGACTTTTCCCTCTCATTGATGTTTTTTAGAAAATAGAAAACCAAATATGAATAAGGAATACAAATCTAAATAGGAAATACTAGAACTAAAATTTAATAAATAGTACATCATAAATGCATATCTACTTAATGTAACTAGATTTTTTTTTTATAAATGGTAGGATAAGGTGTGTTCGATATGTAGGCTCTCGTATATAAGAATTGACAATTGTAATTAATTAAAATGCCTAAATGGTACTGACTAAATGGGTTTTCCCTATCCCCCAACTACAATATGCTTTCTCCAAGATACATAGAGTATAAATTCCATAGTCTAACTACTTATCAGTTCATAATATAATCAAATTATCGAGAAGCTTTCTAATATAAAATAAAAATAAAAATCCTAGGCAATTAATATATATTATGAGGTACTTGGAAGATAATATCCACATATATTATTATTTGATAGCTTGATTATTGTGGAAATACCCCTCATACTATAAATTATGTAAATCTAATTACCACATTCCCTCAAATAACACATCACAACTATCACAACTATTTAAAAACATTTATAACCGAATGAGTTTATATGACCAAAAATTAATTCAACCCTTAATAGCCACCCAATACATTAAAAATTATAGTTTATCAACAAAGATCCCATAAGGGAAAGGTGAAATCATAATATTAGTCATTTATAGTAAACTACTAAATTTGGCCTTGGAAAATATATTCAGAGAAAATAAATATATTTAAGATCTTAAAATTTAAAATGATGTTGAATATGAAGAGAAATTTTTTTGCCAATCAAATGTTTAAACACACATGAAAAATAAGAAGAAACTTGAATAGATCTGATACCATATTAAATTACTTTATTGAGTCCAAATTTGTGTTATCTAGCATAAGAAAAACACCCACGATACCTCCATAATAAATATATGAAATATTAGAAATAAAATAACATATTTTTATTCATGTAGAATAGCTACCTCCTTTGATTAAGATAATTGGTTTAATTCTAGAAGTATAATATTAAATCTCATCCACAGTATGCCTTACCCAAAGTTCTTATATAGATAAGAGGTAATTCTAGAGTAAGGGTTAGGGTTTTGATGAGTAATTTCAAATAAAATCAAATGAAATTATTATTGGAAGAATTTAATTAATTTATAGTCTTTTATAGTAATAGGTTTTAGATAAGTATGAACTAATTAGTGTGTTTGCACGAATTACGAATAAATACTAGAAGTGCATCTTAAATCCAAAAATAGAATGCAACTAATCAAATAAACTAACAACCTATTTTCGAATTAAAATATATTTTTAGGTAAGAATATTTTGTATCATGTGTAAAAAAATTTCAATTTCTTTTTTATAACTTCAGATTTTACAAGAATTTCTTCTTCTGCATTACTTTATTGTTTCAATTTTCTCATCACATAATATTGAAATTAAAAATTTTAAGAAAGAATGATGTTAAAACGTAATAAATTAATATTTAATGGAAAATCAAAAGAAAGAGAGATATATCATAATAAAAAAGATGAATGCTATGGCATGTTTCCATTTCTATTGACATGTCTTCTTAAACTAGTGATTTTCTAACTCCTCATATAGTCATAAGTAGACTTAGTGAACTTGTGGTTACATAGTTGTTTACCTAATCCATAAAAATAAATGGAAAATATTATTGTTTATTCCTGTTAACTTATGTATTTAATTTTAGTGTAATTTATTTTAATGTTATTTAATTTAGTTAGTTCAATGTTTGGTAAGGTGGTATTATAATAATTTTTCTCCTTGAAATAATCAATGACGATTAATATTTTTAGAGTTTTTACTTAATTGAAATGTCATTTGAGAAAAAATATATATCTCAAAACTTGTTCGTCAAAATAGATAAAATAAAATTCTAAATTTAAATCTTATTCCTTTGTTTCAAAAATAATCTATAGAAAAAATAATTGAGAGTAGTTATAAGATACAATTTTCTCCAAAAATAATATGTAGAAAAGACTAGATACATAAATTAAAATCAAATCTGGATAAAGATCAGAAAGAATTACTAGAATTATTAAAGGACAAATCTATAGAGAGTGAGGAATAAATAGTTTGAGGAATACATTTCAGCTTATACAAGAAAGATATTATCATGATCAATCATTAGATGAATAAGAAGATGAAATGTCTGACATCATCAATTTAAGGTACATTCTACTCATAATAATATCAATAAATGAACAATTAAGTGGAATGGATATAAAGAATAAAATTTGGATGTGTTTTTAGATACTATTGCTAAGATTTCATTTTCAAGACATCACTCTATTCAAAGTAACCAAATTTGAACTAGAATTGTTTAGGTTAACTTTTAATATAAAGACAAGGATCTCTCATTTTTTTTTCTCATGTTCCATTTTTTTAGGTGATCAGATATATTATTTATTTAAATTTCAACATGAAATCACTTAATATGATATGATGATTGGGTTAGAGAATTTGTCATCATGTATCCATATTTCATGAAGGTATTTTTTCAGTCAAAAATGTTGGTTTGGTAAAAAATGAGAAATATCTCTGTAAGGTTCCTTTAAAAACAATCCCCATGAATCCTGTAAATAATTATTGGATTCATAAAATTACTAGTCCCTACAATTTTGAGATAGATATAATCATTGATAAAATCAAACGTGATTGATGTTATGAAAATTCTTTAGCATTCTAGCATAGAAACATTCATACCTATGAAATAGAACTTATGTTATTCAAGGATAAGAATGTAAATGAGGTAGAGCCAAAGTTCAAATCACATCATTCAAGTATTTCTTTTTCTTCTTTTCATCAAAAATGCTATCAAGATCAGTTAAAATAAATGGGATTAATCAAATAATCTATAAGTCCATGAGGTTTTGAATCTCTTTATGTAAATAAAAAAGTAGAACAAACAAGAGGATATAAAAGATTAGTAGTCAATTATATTCCATTGAATCAACATGTTGTACCTGTTTAACATCCTATCCAATCAAATGGTGAGATTTACAAATATTATTTAGAAGTAAGGTATACATCAAAGTTCATTTAAAATTAGGTTTCTAGTAATTTCATTAATAGAAGAAGATAGATATGTGTTATGTGTGGAGCGGCCAAGGAGGATTCAACAAACCTTTTCTTGTGATGCCCCTTTGCCTTGCAACTCTAGTATTATGTGGGATGTTTGGCGATGCCCATGTCTTCATGCTCAATCTGTGGTTGATTTCTAGAATGGATTGGGAGACCCCTCCCTCAAGGACACCCTCCCTGCAGGACATTAGGTTGGGCAGCCCCATTTTTTTGTTCTAGCAGA
>JARHVA010007976.1:60000-90000 GCA_037957365.1 Torreya grandis | reverse complement strand
TCTTTCATAGACCTTACCACATTAAAAAAGGTATTATGCTATCAGGTATCTTGATAAATTATTACTATGATGTTGGGTATGCTGATAGATAATTTTTTCTAAGGTTAATGTGTATTAGGCCCATAACGTGTATCTTTAGTTTTAGATCATTGATAAGGAATCTTTATAAAAACCATTGATCTATGTCATTCATCTTATAAAAGTAGATGAGTTTTCATTTTTTGGGAAATTAATTTTTTAGTTAGTTTGAGTCATATAGCCCTATGTTTGTAAGAAAATAGTACATGTATGTTCTTTGATTACTATCTTCAAATGGACCCTATAAATTAGAAAGGAATAATTTTATAAATTAATATTTGTTATGTTGTGTACTCCTTAATGGAATCAAAGATATATATCTATATTCTTAATGTCATGATTAGTTTCTATGTTTATGTAATTTATTTAATCATAACATCTTTAACTCAATGAGTATATCATTTGATCTCCTTTTTAAAATCATTTTGTTTACTAGTTCATATTGTTATGCTAGAAACCCATTATTATTGGTGATAATAGTAAAGGGAATGGTCATTTGAAGGTGTGGATTGCCATGTTTTATGACCCACATAGTAGTGACAATTATCAAAATTATGGATGCTTCTAACTAGATAATATTTAGTATTATAGGTACCTTAGAAGGCTTAAATATTATTGACATATATTTAGGATCATTTTTTACTATTAATGAATCTCACATTAAATTACATGATGAAAATCCTAGTCCTAATTAAAAATTCCATGACTTAAAAGATGATGAATTCTATGATAAAATTTATCCTTTCCATTTTGTTATCAAAAAAAATATTAAGATTTATAAAAATGTCCTTAATATTACCTAAAATAATGAATACAAGTACCATTTATAATTTTTGTCTGATAAAAATATTAGACAGCTCAAAAGTCAGTCCAGTCACACATTTATACATATAGGTGTTATTTTTTTTGTTGTGTTTCCTTCATTTTGAAAATATATAAATGTTAGCTTACTATCTTATGCATTAGTTAACTATAATAACACATTTTGTTCATGTCTTCAATATCCTATCCAGATTAGTCTCCATGATGGTATTATTTATTTTGTTTACTATCCTAACTATCATGTTGCCATTCATGAATAAAATAGTTTGGATAAAGTCCTTCAAATATTTATTTAGACCCATTACCTTGATATTATGGAAGGATATTTTCCATTACATATCCATTATGAAACAATGTAAAAAATTAACAATACCCTTAATCCTACTGTCAAACATGGACCCTGCCAATGCAAAAACATTTTGTGTAGAGCCAATGAAAATAGTCAAATAGTTATGTTTAAATCTATTTCTAGGTCTTATTAGAATGTTCCCAAAAATGGATTGTTGATACTGATTTTATACATAAGCCTTGAAATTTGGTATCATTTACCGCTTCTATAAAATATCTCCCTGATAAATTCATTATCATATTTAACAATCCAATTCAACAAATTAGAATTATTATACAATTTTAAAATAATATATGTTCCCATCTAAATATAGTCCATGATCCCCAGATAGATTATATCTTATATTTTTATTGTCAAAAAATAATAGATCAAGCTCAGCCTACCATCTATATGGTTTCAATAAAATTTGCTAAAGTTGACCTTGAAGCTTTAGCTTTGAATAAAAAAACAAAGATATTGTTATCAAATTTAAAGACTATTAGTATGTAACAAAGTTCTTCATCAAAATAATATATTTTGAAAACCCCATTACGAGAAGAATCTTATATATAAAAGGTTTGTCCAAAATTATCTAATTTCAACTAGTATACTTGAAATGGAAGACAACAAACTCAGATGATATATTAAATGAAAATAGATAAAATTATAGATTAATGAGTTGAGATTAAGATGTTGAATTGGAATTATATGGAAACCATGTGTGTGAATAATGGGTTATATGATAATCAACAATCTATAAATAAGGCTTGTAGTATGATTCCATCTATTGAGATGTATCAAAAGGTAAAATCTCTCATTCTCTTAATGGCTTAGAAGATATTTATAAGCCTAACATTTCAAATATTCAAAAGGTATAAATTAAAGTATCAACATGAGACAAAAAAATAGATGAAATTATCAGTTTTAAGAAAAAGGTTGTTAAAAATCAAAGTTAATGAGATACAAGAGAAATTACTATTGGTACTAAATTAAATCTACAAATCCTAAATATTTATGATATCCAATCCATTGGTCATACTCTCATAATATCTCAAAAAGGTCAAAATCAATAATTAAAGACTCTTATTTTTTAGATGGATAGTTTGTCCAGAGAATTTGTTATTCAATCTTCTTTTATAAATAGAATTATTGATATCCTTTAGAAAGTTGAGTCTTATCATCCACCTATAAAATTTTCCAAGGATGAAATAGAAGAACCGTTTTTATGTCGGGTCCTTTTGAGTCATAAAAGGTATTTCTGTCACACATAATCCAATAACATGGTCACGTGTTAAACAATTTCATAGGGATATGCATAGGCCTAAATCCAAAATGTTAGATAATCTCACATCTACATCTGATCAAATATTTAATATTAGCATGGAAAAGATAGATATTTATGAAGTTGAGTCCATTTATACACCATAATAAAGATCATCTAGAGATATGTTAGAATGACAAATAAAAACTTTGAATTTTTAACCATTTTTATGGAAATTATAATGTGAACTTCATTCAACAAGATTAGAAATGATACAAGCTATGATAACTCGGGCTAATTTCTAGCTTACCAATTATAGAAAACCTCCTAGAATTATAAAATATAATTTGGGAAATGGATTAATTTATAATTTAAAAATATGATGGAATCATACTCCTAATGCCATTAGGTAGTTTATCTTTAACAATGATAAAACAATTGCAACCTTCTATAATTCTTTTCTTATAGAATTTGATGGCACATTGGATAACGATCAAGAGTTAAATAAAGTAAAGTTTATGAAAGTGCAATTGTGTTATATGAATCCACATGAAGAATTCATCTACTATATATAAAAAATATATTAAGGTTATAGTGAAATCAATAATGAAGCCTATAAATTCAGATATATTTAAATATTTCCTCGTTAACTTGATGATAAATATAATTAAATCACTTGGTCCTGATTTGTCTACAATATCCTTTGCCGACTATAATAAATATATTAGAGGTGTGCATCTAAAATTTTTTACCAAAAGGAAAAAGCATAAGTAGAATTTCAAGTTTCAAAAATAAATTAGTGCTATGTTTGTTTATCGATTGGCAAGATGACAGTTTTGGATTTCAAGACACTCATGCCTATCAAAAACAAAGGTATAAATAAATGAAGATTTATTTTTCTTGCCAATGTTCTTTTTCTTGAGGAGGAATGCTAGATAAAAAGACACATAAGTTTTAATATTCAAACATATTTTCCAAAAGAAATTCATGGCTAAATAAAATAATTTAAGAAAATAAAATATGGTTACAAGAAATTATTTGTCAAATTTGTCATTTGTCAAGAAAATCATTATGCTAAAAAGTGCCAAGATAGAAAGTAAGAAGTGAAGAAATCCAATATTTTAAATATACATCATATTGATGAATATGAATATGTTCTCATTTTTGAAGATGAAAAAAAATATGAGTATGATATCACTATTGAAGACTTCTCTGAATCAGAATCTGAATTTCAAGACAGTATAGTTCTTAATAATTGTCCTTCAAAATCTGAGGAATCTTATGATTATGATTATGTATTTGGTTTTTAGACCCATATGATAAAATACAGCATACCTGATGAAGTAACATTGTCTAAGCATTATATCAATTGAAACAAAGGTGTGAAGAAACTCTAGTTTGTTTGGTTTAAACAAATACCTAGGAAACCTATAAATAATTCATGGATTCATAAAACTATTAATATCTAAAATTATAATATAGATAAAATCATTGTAAAAATCAGAAGGGATTATTGTTCAGAAAATCCTTTAGCATTGTGGCACAGAAAAAATCATACCTGTAGAATAGAACATAAGCTAGTCAAGGATAAGAATTGTAATTTGGTAGAATTAGAGTTCAAAGCTCATCATTAAGGGCTGATCTTTGCTTACCATCTTTAAATGGACCCTAAAAATTAGAAAGGCATAAATCTATAAAATATTGTTTGTTATGTTGTGTACTCCTTAACGGTATCGAAGCCATATATCCATATTCTCAATTTCATGATTAGTTTTTATATTTATTTAATTTCTTAAATCATAATATATTTTTATCATTGAGAATATCATTTAATCTCCTTCTGAAAAGCATTCCGTGTAATGGTTCATATTGTTATATAATCAATCCATTACTACCAATGATAATAGTGAAGGGAATGGTCCTCTGAAGGCATGGATTTTCATTTTTTTGGGGATATATAGTAATGATGATAATAAACATTACGGATGCATCTAACAAATCTAGTATTACATGTATCTTAGATTTCTCATATCTTCTCGATATATCTCTAGGATCATTATTTCTATTAATGAATCTCACATTGAGTATAATGAAGGAAATCCTAGTTCTGAATTGAAATTGACTGAGCTAATGGATGATGAAGTCTATGATAACTTTCTCCTTTTCATTCTGTTGCCAAAAAAAATATTAATATTTGAAAAAATGCCCCTGTGGATAAAAAAATGTCCCTAAGGTTATCCATAATAATGAATATAAGTACAATTTATAATTTATGTCTAACAAAAAATTAAGACAACTCAAAAGTCAGTCCAAATACAAATTTATACATATAGGTGTTGTCTCTATTGGTGTGTTTTCTTTATTTCATTTCACAAAGGTTTAAATGTTAGCATATTATGTTTTACATTAGTTGACCTTCATACCACATTTGATGACTGTCTTGAAGCTATTGCCCAGACTAGCCTCCATGATGTCCCTATCTATTTCATTTACTATCCTAAATATCATGTTTCCGTCCATGAAGAAAATAATTTGAATAAAGTCCTTAAAATATTTCCTCAGACCCATGCCCTTGATATGATTTAAGGTTCTTATCTATTGGCTATGCAATATAAAATCATGTACATAATTAATAACACTCTTAATCCTGTTGTCAAACATAGACCCTCGTAAATTAAAAATGTAGTGTGTAGATACAATGAAAAGAGTCAAATTATTGATGTTTAGTCTATTTCTTGGTCTGGTTTAAAAGATCCTTAAACTGGATTGTTGATACCGATTTTATACATAAGCCTCGAAAGTCATTATCTTTTTCCTCTTCTTTAAAAAATATCCCTGATAAATCCAATATCAAATTTTACCATCCAAGTCAACAAATTAGAACTGTTAAATCCTCTTCAAATCATGTTTGTTACCATTTAAACAGAATATATGATTCCTAGATCTATTATATCTTATTTATTGATTGTCAAAAAATAATATATCAATATTAGTCTACCATTCATATGGTTCAAGAAAATATGCTAAACATGACCATGAAGCTTTAGCCTTGATTCAGAAAACAAAGCAATTGTTAGCCAATTTAGAGACTATCAATATGGAAGAAAGTTTTTATTCTGGAGAGAATATTCTTAAAACCATTTTAGGAGACGAATAATATACATAGAAGATTTTTTCAAAACTATTTGATTTCAACCAGTATACTCTAGATGGAAGACAATGATCTCAAACGATATATTTAAGGCAAATAGATAAAAATATGGATCAATCACATGAGATTAAGATGTTGAATTGGAATAATCTGGAAACCAAGTGTGTGAATAATAGGTTATCTGATATTAAACAGTCTATAATAAGGTTTTTAGTATGTTTTAGTCTATTAAGATGTATTGAAATGTCAAATCCCTCAATCTCTTAATCACTTAGAAGATATAAAAAACATTAAGATAGAAGAAGTGTCCCTTTTTAGTCTATTATGTTAATTATTAAGATAGAAGATGTATCCTATTTTTATATCTTAATTATTACTTATGACAAATAGGTTATTAAAAATCAAATTCAGTTAGATATAAGATTAAATGTTATTGGTATTGAATTACATCTATAAGTCCCAAATATTGATGATATCGAATCCACTGGTCATAGTATCCTAAGCTTTAAAAAAGGTCAAAATCAAGAATTAAATATTCTTCATTCTCATAAAATTAGTTCCTATAGATAATTTTTGAATCAATCTTCTTTTGTAAATATATTTCTTAATATCCTTCAGAATGTTGATTTTTATCAACCACCTATAAAAATTTTCAAGGATGAAGCAGAAGAACCACTTTTATAGCCTCAATCTTGTAATTGACAAAAATATATTTTTATCACACATACTCCAGTCACATGGTCATAAGTTCAACAAATTCATAGGGATATTCATAAGCCTAAATATAAAAGCTTACCTAATCTCACATCTTCATCTGATCAGAGATTTAAGATTGGCATGGAAAAGACAAATATCGATGAAGTTAAGTTCCTTTATATGCTACAAGAAGGATCTTCTAGAGCTCCATTAGAATCACTAATGAGATCTTTAAATCTTCAGTCATTAGTATGGAAATTAGAATCTTAACCTTGTACAGTGAGACAAGAAATGATACAAGCTATGATAGTTTGTGGTAATTTCTAGTTTACCAATTATAGAAAAAATCCTAGAACTATAACAGGAAATTTGGGAAATGGATTCATTGGTATTATAGAAATATGCTGGCATCGTAATCCTAACACCATTAGGTAGCCTTTCTTTAACCATTATCAACTAGTTGTAGACCTTTGTAACGCTTTTCTTGCATAATTTGTTGGCATATTATATAATTCTCAAGAGTAAAATTAAGAAAAGCTTATGAAAGCACAATTCTACGATATGAGTTAACTTCAATAATACATCTGTTATATGTAACATTTATATTATGGTTATGGTGAAATCAATAATGAAGTCTATAAATTTAGATATCTTGAATCATTTCCTCCATACTTTGCTGATAAATATAAAGAGGCACTTGGTCCTGATTTGTCTATAATTACCTTTGCCCGCATTAATCAGAATATTGGAGGTGTGCATATAAATTTGTGTGTTGAAAGAGAAAACCATTAAGGAAACTTTGAATTTTCAAAAATAGATTATTGCTAAGTTTTTTGAATGGTAAGATGATAATTTTTTATGTCAAGACACTCATACCTATTGAAAACATAGGTACAAATCTAGGAAGAAGTCTTTTGCTTTCCATTGATCTTTTTATTTGGGAGGAATGCTAGATAAAAAGACATATAAGTCTAAATATTGGAATAGATTTTCAAAAATAATGTCATGGCCCAAGAAAATATTAAGGAAAATAAACTATGATTACCAAAAATGACATGTGAAGTGTTTCATTTGTCAAGTCAATAATTATGCTAACAAGTGCCCAAATAAAATGAAAGAATTAAATAAAGTCAATATATTAAATATCCCTAATATTTAATAAGATGAATATGTTCTAATTTTTGAAGATGAAAATAAATATGATTCTAATATCCCTGTTGAAGACTCCTCAGATTCCGAATCCGAATTTGAAGTTAATATAGCTCTTAATTATTGCTCTTTAGAATCTAAAGAATTTCTTATTATGATTCAAAAATTATTTCTCAGATCAATATGTTAAAAGTTAGCATATCTGATGCAGTAACATTGTCTCAACAACTCTATTAGTTGAAACAAATGTATGAAAAAACTCAAGTTTATTTGGTTTCGACAAGTAATGTTTTACAGAATAAATAGATAAACATGAGCAATAATATATCTCAAAACTTGGTCATGAAAGTAGATAGATGGAAATTCTAAACTCAAATCTTATTTTTCAAATTGGAAAATTGCCTTTAGAACAATGAATTGAGAGTAATTCTAAGAAATATAATTTTTTCAAGAACTATATAGAGGAAAAAGAGGATATAAAATTAAAATTATTTTTGGATAAATTTCATAAATAATTAACATAATTATTAAAGAAAAAATTTGTAGAGAGTGATGAAGAAAATAAAATTTGAAGAAGAATTGGAGAATACAACTCATCTTCTAGAAGAAATGTATTACCATGATAAAACATTAAATGAACAAGAAACTGAAACGTCTTACATCTAGCAAGTTATGGTACATTTTACTCATAATCGTGTCTTTTAATCAATAATTAAGTGGAGTGGATTTAAAGAATACAATTTGGATGTGTTGTTAGATAATGATGCTAAAATTTTGTGAGCAATATATCACACTATTCCAAGTGATCAATGGAAACCAAATCTCCAAGGGTTATCCTTTAATACAAAGGCATTGATCTCTCGGATTTTTTCTAGGTGATCAGATATATTATTTCTTTATAGTTCAACATGAAATCCTAGAATATTTTAAGATTGGGTCAGATAATTTGTCATCAATCTATCCTGTTTCCATCTTTCATGAAAGAATTATTTTGGGGGAAAATGTTGAATTGGTTAAAAAGGAGAAATATGTTTTTAAAGTTCCTTTAAAAGATACCTTGAGTGCCGTTTTCCATTTTAGCAACTTTAAATTAGTCTTTACTTTTATTACCTCTACATTCATCCATTCACCATGCACGATGCACATTATTTGCAACAAAAGGACACACTGTGAACAACTAAGATGAAAGTTTATATCCCTTAGTGAGAAATGTGTCACATTGCTAATATTAGTCAAGGAGTTTCCCTTTTGTGGCCAAGAAGTATCACTCCTCGAGGGTCAAGGACAATGCCACAGAAAAATCAAACTAATGATTAATTTTGAGCTCATTTAGCACATCAATCCATTTTACACAATGTACACATTATTCCACACTACAGAACATGCACCATGTTAGTGCATCATTGAAAATCTATACAAAACCAAAAGGTATATTATACATTTCAACATGTGTATAATAGGTTATACATTGGGCTTGATAGATTGCACTTAAAGATGGTGTTATGCTAGACAATCTATTATCATAATACAAACCTAATTCTCAAACTATCTAATTTTTGAAATGTGAAGAGCGAAACATGGAATTTCAATCAACATAAATTCCATAACATGATTCTATAGTCATTAAAAATATTGATATATGTATGTATGTAATACACACATATGTATATATATATTTCAAAAATTAAATATTATAATATAATAAGTCATGTTCAGTTTAGAATTTGACATGTGTGTGTTTTGTAATTAAATTTTTGAATATAATAAACTATACATCTCACTCAATTATATAATATGTATAAAATACACATATTAATTATTAATATTATTTTACATATACAAATGTTATCATAATTATATATTAGAATATATTAACCATACAATTCATATATATATATATATAAATAATTCCTTATATTTAATTATTTTATATATTATTAATATTATTTTATATTTAATTCATATGCATAAATAACACATTTATATACATATTTATACTTTTGTTCCCCACCGTAGTAGGACCTAAATCACTTTTCCCTTTGTTTTTATTTTCACAAACACCGGTTGTCCTATATATATAAACACGTTTTATATTAATAAGATTAATGTTTAAAAAAAAAAAATGAATTATCGAAGCTACCATATCATATATTGTATTTTTACACAAACTGCGTTTATATTCATGTATGTTATTTGCTATTTTCTGAAATTAGTTACATCGTGGTTCCTATATTTAATGGCCAAATATTTCGAGAGAATTTTAGTAGTACGATCATTTTGTTTTCTTGAGGTTTTAAGATATCACGTGTGCAATTGGGTTTTACCCAAGGTAAAGAAGTGAGTATATATTTTTTAGGTATATTGTTTTCGAAATGTGAATACCAAAATTAGGTGAATACACAAGTCAACGTATTTCGAACCTTTCCTACCACCTTTTTGAAGCATCAGATGGTATCCAGAATTGTAAGAAGCATTCCCGATGTTCGTACATTTTGTCAAGATCAGACCCACCCATCTGCGTGAGGTTGTTGACATTTTTTAGCGCACATTTTCAACGTTATATTTGATTTAGATTTCTACAACAATAACGTGTTCACGATATGTAGTGAATCCATGTCTGTTTTAATGGTAAAATTTTGAAATATATTTTATTAAATATTATTGGTATGTTTATTGCATTTGTATAGCTTAATTAAATTTAACTTAATTATGTAATTGTGTTTAAATGTAATCTAATTAATAAATGTTTGAAGAGATTATTTATTCAAATATTTTTTAAAAAAAAATCATTAAAATATTTATAAAATATAAGAAAAAAAATATTTTACCATTTAAAAATTTATTAAATTTCATGAACTATTGAATTGATCAGTTCATTTGTAATAAATATGATAAAAATTTGAAACCTTTCTATTAGTTTTAAATAAGAGTATATATACATCCAACCTTTCTATGACGTAGTTATATTTAATTCAAAATAATAAATTAAATATATCTTTCATTAAAAAAATATATATATGTTTTATAAAATCTTACTCTTCTAACTTTTCACACTTCGATTTTTAAGACAACGTATTTCAAAGATTAAATTTGATGACTATATAAATATATTCATATTTTTTTAATCATAATATTTGAATTTTTTTGTAAAAACTTTATATAAAAGACAAGTCTAGGTACCTCGAAATTATCATGAGATAAACATATTTTTATAAATGATTATAAAAATTATGTATGTCATATATTTTGAATTAAAATGTTGAATGGATGCCATCTTAATTTTTTTATTTGATAGGCATATTTGACAATCAAATTTAATTATGATATAGAACTAAATAAAATAAATTATTATGGTTAGATTTTTTATTTTTATTTTTTTAATTTAAATATTTTTTGAAATATATATTCAATCTTATTATTTATGAGATATGATAAACCACACATACTTGGAGGTGAACAATTTTCACATTCAAAACAAGTTCAAATTATTATTAACAATATGTTCTTCTATTTAAACAATTAAAAGTTTAAGTCTTAAAATTAAATAACACACACACACACATATATATATATATATATATATATATATATATATATATATATATATATATATATATATATATATATATATATATATATAACCATTTTAATTCATAATAAATCTTGTAATATGACTTCTAAAGGCTTTTAGTTTTGACATATAAACACAACTAGTATATTATCTTTCACAATTATAATCATTCACAAATGTAATTATACTATAAATGTTTTGTTTTTCTCAATTATATATATATATATATATACACACACACACACACACACACACACACACACAAATATTATTTTTCAATACAAATTCATGTATTTATTATAAAATAAAATAAAAAGGTATCTATAATATAATCAAATTATCCATACTACATTTTAAAATTTACAACTATAATTTTTACAACCTTCAATATTACTAGTTTAATGCCACATAATATTTAAACATTCAAGCTTCACAATAAAATATTATTTAAAAAAACATGCAAATACTTAATAACCTTAAAAACTAAAATATATCAACTACAATATAATAAAACTATTTTTGGTGTATATGTTTACTACATATATTGTCCACCTTGCTTATGTGGTTAATAAGCCTTTATTAGCTCATTATGGCATCATCTTGATGTCATAATGTACATGTGAGTACATAGGGTCTTTTAATTGGTGGATGGGGTTATCCATCCCATAGTGTCGCCTCAATTTTCTCTCCATACATTGTGGAGAAGCTCATCCACAAACCTTGTCCTATTGAAAAACCTACTATAGCATTCACTATGCGACATTCTATACTTACCTTCTCCCTTATTTTTCAAGGCATATATCCTTCATGATTTATAGGATTTTGGGGATCATCACTTTATACTTGGAGTGTTGATTGCGTCATCATTAACTTTTGGGGGCTCTTTTGCTCTCCTCTTCTTCTTTTCATTCTATCTATTTTTTTGGGGGGAGGGGGGTTTCTCACTATGTTTTCTCCTTTTTATCCACTTTGTAATAGATTGTATTGTACTTGGATACCAAATCAGGCCTGGCTGACAGGACCTAATTCTACTACCCACCTAAGCTATGCTTAAGAGGGGTATTGCTGTAGCTTTTTACTACACATATTCTTCATCTTGCTTATATGGTTAATAGGTGTTTATTAGGTCATTATGAAATCATCCTACTATTATAATGCACATGCGAGTGTATGGGGTCATTTAGTGCGTGGATGGAGTCATCCATCCCAATGTGTTCCCTTAGTGCTCTCTCCACCCTTTATAGAGGAGCCCATCCACTCACCTTGTCTCGCTAAGTCATCCTACACTCAACTAGCATGTAAATGCACATTTTCCCTTTCTATTGATCACCTAGAGCTAATGAAGAATGTTTATGTATTGTTGCATTTTGCACTTTCTCTCTCACCTATTCTATAGTGTTTTTGTGTGCATTCAATCTTGTTGAGAGGTCTTAGATAAATCTGACAAATACATCTATTTTTATTACCAGAAATGTCAATGAGATGGAGGAAGGTAATAAGACAAAAAATATGGTTGGTCTTTGAATTGAGTATAGCAAAAGAGATGGATGAATTTCAATTTGTGATAAGTAATGATTGAAAATGATAATTTATATTTGTAATCTTCCATATTTATATTGATTATTTTGAAATTAAATAATAATAAGTGTAAATATTAATCAATAAATTGATTGATTGTTACAAAATTAAATTATTGTGATCACACATTTTAACTAATTTTTTTGTTGCGCTAAACGTAGAGGCTAACATTTAAGAAAGTGTGACATCATCTTTACAATTGTAACTATTTTATTAGTATTATAATATATATTCTTCCCTATGTTATAAAATTATTTAAATGTTATAATTTTATTGATTAATATTTTTTGAATTAGTGGAAGAGGTCCGAACCCCTTGGAAAGTCTCATAAGGCTTCAGTTTTTATCAGTGAAAGGTGGATTTATAAAACCTTACACAGTTCTATATCGAGAAGGTATTTCTGTAAATATAATCAACTCTAAAAAGAAGTCAACGTTTTAGAAATGAATGGATTCATTGGGGAAGATTTACCCTAAGCGTGAATAGCTTGCCTAAAGGGATAGAAAACATTTGTAGAAAGTCTTATTTTAAGGAATTAGCTCTGATTTTATTATTATTGATCAGTCCTATCCTATAAAAGTAAAAGAAACTAAAGCTGGATAAAATACAACCTTTTGCAACATGTCATGACCAAGCACATTCTTGCCAATTATAGGTCACTTCTGGTTCTGGTACACAGATATATTTAAAATGAATAAGTATAAGATGAGGTTTTCCAGATACGAGGCAAAGTCAAACATCCACGTAGTAACGAAATAGATGAGCCGTGGCCGTCTTATATTTACGTACAACATATATTTTAATATATTCACTGAAACATTAACTTTAAATAATATTTATTAAATCTACGGCCTCATAAACATCTCTCAATGGTAGCTGAGATTCTGTTTCCATCAAACTTTTTGCTTTCATATTGTCTTGCCAATAAGGAACTGCTTCACTGCATATGGATCTATAGGAAATTATCATTAACAGGTAGCCATTCAATATCGCTTATTTTCATGGATCTTGGTAGCGCCAACTGGAACAGCTGCAGAAGCCTTGCAAGGTTCGAACATAGATAAAATGGCATATATGTTTCCAGATGTTTGATCAATACTTTCAGATATTTTTTGCAAATCTTTGTGTGCGACAGCCTTAGCCGACTGCACTAAATGCTGGCTACAAATCATATGCTGCTGCTGATGATGATCCACAAAATTATTATACATTGATGAGCTATTGTCTGTATGTGTTAATGGACACAAATTAGATTCTCTAATAGATTGTCCATGATGGATGCCTTGCTCACACTGGCTTTGAAAAGAGGAGACAGTTAACTGGTCTGGGGGTTGCTTGTATGATCTTGCAATGTTGTAAAAGCGCTGCAAATTTTCAATCTGATGCAGATTAATCTCTCGATTTGGATTATGCAAGAGTTGGGTATTCTGATCAAAGTCATGAAATTGAGATAAACAGGATGAGCGATGACTGCGTTGAGGTATGTCAGAATAAGCGGTGCCGTGTCCTATGGCAGTACGATATAGCAAAGGAACGGTCATTTCATGACTGGGTATGAATGCGGAATCCGTTATTGTTGAGGTTGCGGCTGAGCAAGCTATGGAGGCATCTTCATGATTTGAGTTTACACAGACATTTTTAATATTAAGGTCGGCGAAGGTGAGGGCGATTCTTTCGGGAAAGTTCAATTTGGCCTTTTCTCCTCTAAGTTTTAAGGCAGCATCATCGTACGCTAGAGCGGCATCTTCTGCTGTTTCGAATGTACCCAGCCATACCCGAGCTGCCTTGACTGGATCTCGTATCTGTGTAGCCCACTTACCCGAGGGTCTTTGCCTCACCCCTCTATAACGCCTTTTTCTCTGCTGCTGTAGCTTGGAATTGGAGTTTTCTTCGACAATTGCAGGTAGATCATAATCTTTTCTCTTCAATGTCCCGCGTTCTGAATAATTTTTGTGTTGTTCTTCCTTTATCAGGTTTGGCGGATCTGCTCACCATCGAAAAAAACAGACAATAATCTTTAATGGTATATTTGCATTATTAAGTCATGCAATCATTAAAGTGTATTTTCAGCACTAGTAACATGCAGATAATACAAACGGTTTTTTATAGGTGTATTTGTAAATAAATTATTGCATCGCACTGTTTAATACTTGCATTCCTATGTTATTTCTTATTATTCTTAAGTACATGTCATAAGCAGCAGAGCAAACCGCATGTATTAAATAGCAGAGTAATCACAAGCATGTCGCAAGATCGAAAATTGAAAGAACTGTTCGTACAGATCGTTACTGAACTGCGACGAAATGATGTTATTTCTCCAGATTTTCATTACTCTATTAGAAAAAAGAATAAAAATCTTGGTACCAAATAGTTGATATAAATTTTGTCATTTATATCTCTCTCTCTCTAATCTATGGACCGTAGGGAAGTAGCCCAGGGCTTTGAGATCGAACCAAAGCATAAATGAAGATGATCTCTCAATGAACAAAAAATATATTCTTGTAGTAGCGCAAATTTAACATCTATGTTCTGCTGTAAATGCAAACCCTTATATTTCAATCATGCTGTTAGCTGTCACATCAGGTATACAGCTTGCTATTACTCTTTTCTTTTAAGGAATACTATTGGTGTTCGTCCTTGCGGCATCGGACAATTTCAAGGCAACACAAAATTACATCTCTAACAGTAAGAAAATCATTTAAATAGAAACCCTAGGAAGATTTTGTTTTTCATGTTGACTTTCTCTCTGCATCTATTTGTTTGTTGTTCTAGATTTATCTTTAGACATGCCCGTGAGCAGGCAGAGATAATCAACAAATAAATTCGATGTTCACAACATCATAGCCCTATATTTATTTCGTTTTCGGCGATGATATTGTTGGTAATATAAACTTGCAGTTTTTCATCTTCGCCTGACGGATCGGATTGCCCTGTTCAATTTGTATTCTTTTATTCAGCAGTTGCGTTACAGTGAACAAAATCTTTTTGACTTGTAAGATTTTATATATACCAATTTCTATTTTCTATCAAATTGAAGGATTGAATCATTACAGATAAAACCCAATTTGTACGTAAAAACAAAAGTACCAGGTTGTGGCTACAAAAAACGATATTTACCTCTTGTAATTCCACCATTGAAACGTTGATCTGAAATTTTTCTATTGACGGAGATCGGCCTTGTGATTGACGTTGTTTGCAGATCATCTCGCTGGTTCTTTATACTGGTGAAATTCCTTTCCGCGGGATTCATAACACCTTCAGCTCCGAGAACTCGCGATAACGCACAAATTATCGCCGAACTATCCCTTGTAGAACGATCCAGTATGGAAGACGACACAAGTGTATTTTTAACACTGAAACACTCGGAATTTGACGCACGATCTGATCGTTCCCCTCCTTTGTTCGCCATTTTCTATTTCCTCTTTTACTCAACGAAAACCAAGGCTTTTAGCAAAACTGAAACTATTTCCAAATAGGGAAACGTCATAGATCCTGAGGTCGTCATATATAATACTTTTATTCAAACACAACCTTACATCGTTCCCTGACTTCGACATCTCGATCAGATTTCTTCTCGCATGATATTCAAAATATTATCAGCCGTTAAACTTTATATCTTTGACTTAATATCACATGAGATTCGCCCCGTATTCAACCTTAACTACCGTATTCCCTTCCGCTATGTTTTAAATCTTTTCATAGTTTCTATGACAAGCCAAGTCTTACCATCACAACTAATTTGTACGAATAGCGATGAAATTCATAAAAGACCTGGCATATCAACACTCAAAGCATATAAATACTGAGTTTTCAACGGTCGTGTTGTTTTTTAACTCTCTGGCATTCTGTTAGCTGAGTACTAGTTTGTAGGGCCTAAATTTAATGGCCGTATTGTTGCAATTACGTATTTTGGCTGTGAAATATAATCATTTTTTTTTTAACTGTTACATTCAAGATATAATTTTAAGTAGACCATTAAAAAAAATTAAAATTAAAATTATAATATAATATATATTCTCAAATATTTTCTCATTTTATTATAATTATATTAACATTTAAAAGGCAATGTTAAATAAATAACCACTACACAAAAGATCTAAACCTTAACTTACAAGAGTCTCTCCTCAAACATTTATATGGGCTGTTTCAACGTATGCAATGCCAATTTCACCCTTTAGGTCTCTTGTTATAAACTTGTCAACCAACCCTATCTCCATCTCCTTTGTTGGACCTACACATTGACGAAACACATTAAGGGAATCAAGAGTTTTCATAAACACTTCCTCCAGCTCCTCTTCACATTGCAATGACATGTTATTCAAGTCTTCTCTACTACTCACAGTCTTTTCAAAGATTTATCCTTCATGACAGACTTCAAAAGGCTCATTTTCCACAACTTCTATGGTGGTTCTGTCCTCATTGTCATATTTATTTTCACCTCCTTCACATTTTGGATCTTAACCATACTCTCCTTGTGTGCAATTGTTTGCACAAGAAATGCTTCATTTATTTCTTTCATGGAAACATAAAATTCTTCAGAGTTTCTCTATTCATTCACCTCTGTTGCTTCATGTTCATAGACTTGTCGATTTCCTTGGTTATCCTCAACCCTTCTACCATCTAAAATATAAAATTCAAATGCATTACCTTCATTAGCCAAGGATGGTTGTAATTTTTCCCACTCATGAGATACTACAAATTGCTTCCCATCATCACACAATAAGACTCTTTCTTTTGCTTCAACTATTATCACCTCCAAATCCCATTGCATGAGGATTCCTTTCAATATTTGGTGCTTAAATCTCTATTTAACCTTGTTGTATTGCAAAACAAACATGAACTTCTCACATGGAAACCTCACATTATTTTTGTTCTCAAAGACAACCTTTTTCTTAGCATAAATGTGCATCTCATTGCTACTTCTAAAAGTAGAATTGAGTTGACATCACATGGCAGCTTCCCCTTCATATTTCCTTCCATGTCAATATTTTCTTTCAAAGCCTCCTACGAGATAGGATCCTAAACATGCTATCAATTCCACATCAAATGATCTCATCTTATCTAAAAAATGACTTTTTCAATAGATTGATAACATAAAAACATAAATGATAAAGGTCATTTCTATTATGTTCCCATTCCAACATAATCTTACCAACCATTTCAGTATGAATCCACAATAGTTCCCACTAGTTATGCACCAAACCATAAGGATATCTTTACTTATGGGGTATCCAATCATGTGGAATCAAACATAACCCCATCCTATAAACCTCCTACCTAAGTTACCGCCAGAGGTTACTTATAATCTCCTCCCATAAATAATGAATAAATAATAAAACCTCCACCAAGTACTCTTCACAACTACATGTCTACCACCATAACGCTAACGTATACTACACCCTTAAAATCATGACCATAACCACCTTATAACTCCCTACCACCATACTATCACATGTTATATAAATATACTCAATTATATATCTTTTTTTTATATTATTCTTCACCTACTTAGCCAACATGTTTTCTATATTGTAGGATCAAATATTTAGATAAATATTTTCCCCTAATATCTTGTATAGCAAAAATTATTTTTGATTTGACTTGATGATTATTTTATTTCAAGATGATGTGGGGGTGTGTATAGATCAAACATAGTATCATTTTGTGATGTTTTGAACTTATAAATATTTTATTATACATCTTCCACCTCTTCCTTTGGTAATGCCATTGTCTCTTGAATATATCAAGTGTTATAAATAACAATATTAATGAATAGTATGAGTAGCGAATAAATCCTCGTGAACTCAAGAGATAGAGTTAATCCAAAAGTAAGAGGTCGTAGAGGTAGAATAAAATGTTTATAATGTAAAATTACTTAAAAGTGATATTAAGGTTGATATATATAGATGTCCACATCATCATGAGATGGAAAAATAATAAAGGGATGTTAGAGAGTGTTAAATACGTAATAAATTTTAATATAAAGTGTATAAAATGAAAAATTACTTTTAAAGGAATGGAATAAACTAATTTAAAAATATGGTTATACATGGAATCAAAATATTACATTGGATGATGGGATAGGTATCAAGTGGATAAATAACTGTGGATATGTATGGAATACAAACAAGAATGACTATGGTAATCCATGGAGTCATAATGGCACAAAATAATATGGAACATTAAATTAGAGGATGTATTACTATACATGCACCTAAATGAGGTACAATAAAGATCAATAATGAATCCGAATTGTGCAATGTAATTTGTAATAATTCAATGAGATATCACCTACCAATATCACATATGTGATGTTGGATGATTGGGCATGGAGATGAGTTTACAATTATTTGAAGAACAATAATTAATTGGTTTTTTCTCTTCTTTTGGGGATAAAACATGAAAAAGATAGATGCCATGTTATGTACCTATGGATGTAATATGATAATGTATATCAGTTGATACACACATGTATATATGGCACAAAAACCCTTTAGTTTTATGGATCAAATAAATTAGGTCACGTAACTTATGGAATTATTTACATTGGTTAAAGAGTCAGCCTAAAATTAGATAGATTTATACAAATAAATTATTATTAATAAAGGTATGTGTAAATGAGATTAATATAATTGTTAAGGATATCGTCTAAGTGGAATGTATTCTACTTAGTATAAGATATTAAAGGTTTGTAATTGTATGCACCCTAATTTCTCATGGTGAAACACTTCTTGACATCTAATGATGGTGCAAATACCTTAATAAATAAAATATTTTTAGACCTAGTGTTCTTCAGCTTTTTTTATTTTTTCCTTTTTATAGCCATGTTAATGTTTTAAATTTTTATTTTTATAATTTTTTACTTTAAATTTTCAATCTATGAGTGGTATGTAAAAACCACCACAACAATATATTTAATCATCATGATTGTTATTTAAATCTTACTAATTAACTTTCACATTAGTTTAATTACTTATGTTATGGTTACATAAATTCTTTCTACATAAAGCAACTTTTTTGCCTCATTTACACACACTTTGAAATTCACTGTCATGAAACTCACTTTCAAAAGTTTTTAATGTTTAAGGACACATTTTTTATAATATTTTCACTTACATTGCTAATTCTATTTTAATACAAACTGCTATTCATGTTCACGTTAATTTTAAGTACCTATAAGTTAAATACAACATGCTCCTCATTAAAATATAATGAACTCTAAAATGCAACCTCCTCTCTTTCCTTAAAAATGTCTTATTTTTCAATAATTTTTTAATCTATAAATTGCATTAATATTTGAACAAACATTTATAGAGATATATAATATACCTCCTATAATTTTCTTTGAAATTATCCAATATTTTTTACTCATAATTCAGTCTTACACAAAAATTGGATGAAAAAACATAAAATATTATACCATAATACATAATTTTTTGTTAGTAACTAACCACTATTTCTTTATCCCATTATTCGATTTGTGATTTTGTATTCATAATATTTTTTTCTTCCTCTTGATCTAAAATTTTCATGTCTAATTAAGAGAAAAACACACATTTATACTCTTGAGGATCTATTGATTTCATCACTAACTCAATCACTTCTTCTCCAATTATCATCTACTTTTGTTAGAATGGGGGTTTAGTTTATTTACTAGTATTAGTTTTTTTATTATATTATATAATTTTTTATAATTATATAAGATGGAATATAAAAAATTATATGGGAAAACATAAAAAATAATTCATCTTTCATTCTCATTGCATTGAAAAATTATTCAAGCATTTTTAGTTACATTTAATGTGAAGGAAAAATAAATTTCATGCTAAATTATAAATATATATGTAAAATTATGTTTCATTTATATCCCAAAACATATCCATTTTTTATCTTCAAGTACAAATATACACACACAAAAAAAATTAAAAATCATACTCGATTACATAGAAAACCCCAAAAGAGAAAATCAATCTTGAATCATTTTATCTTGATGCATTCTCGGAAATGCAATCTAGAGAAAATTAGAATTTTGAATAATAATTAATTAGTTTCATGTCAAATGTAGTATCACACAAATGTAATAAAAATAAAAAATAGAAAATTTGTATCTCACCTTGCATCCATAATTGAGGCTTCTAGGATTCCTAAAATGGTTGAGTGGATTGTTGATGAGGACTTGTGTGTTATCGAATTGTGTAACCTCAAGGTTCCTTAATATTTTAATTTGAGAAACAACCCCACTTCTAAATGAACAAAATACACCCCTTTTGCTGAATATTTTCTCAAACTCAAATTTTATGCTGCCTCAAAGGGTAACCTATAGCCAACTAAAAGTTGGGGTAGTCAAATATGATAATGGGAATCTATTTTTAGTTTCTGCAAGAAATATGGCAATCTAAATAAATCATGTTTCACAAGCTAAAAACATATTTTTAGGTATTAAGGTGGTAAGGTATAAAGGTATTCTCAATTAATTCATTTAAGGAGACACTTTAAATATCATTGATTATATTAAAAGGATCTCATATACCTCATGTAATATTGAGAACATGAAAAGGGATGATAGGAACTTTTTGACCTCTTTTTAGGAAATCAACTCTCAGCCACATATTAAGAGAAGGAAATGGACAATTGGACCTACTTGTAAATTTGTGGAAATCTAATGATTTTATGACTTAGAAAGTAGGGGCAAACCCACCTCCTATACTCTTCTAAACCATATTCTTCTAGATAAATTGAGGATGGTCTAGAATATCATTTATTAGCTGGTAAACAAGGATATTTTTTGTGTCCTCTACTAGTTACTGACTTTGTATTTACATAGCTCAGGATTGGTACTCATCATTCAGGGTCATGCTACTTCATTTGGGTTTTTTAGGGGACCTTCATAGTTTCATTTTTACTCCTCGGGGGTTTCTTTCTAACCTATTTATCCTTTCTCTTTGGTTGGTGAAGCTATGGTATTTTATTCTTTATCTTTTATAAAATTTATTTTTATTCATTGTCCTATTTTTTGGAAGGATCCTAATTCTCACATGATTATTCTATTTCTTTTTTCCTTGTGTTACAATTTCAATTTTAAATTTACTATTATTCTTTTATTTCATGTTGTTTTCTAGAAGGGAGACATGGGCCTCCTTTATGCTCATCCTGAATTCTTCAGTAGTTAAAGTTTGGTTTATCTTAATCATAAAAACAAAAAATAAGATTTTTATTTTTATTTATCTCACCTTGCATTTAAAAATTAGATTTTACAATTCATAAATTCAATTACATGAATACAAAATCTAAACTATATACTTAGCTTCCATTGGAATATATAAATTTTAATGAATAATTTTTCCTTCATATATCCGCATTAATTAAAAAAAATATATAAATGTTTATTTATAATAAACATGGTTAATTTTTGGCACGTTCAAAATTAGAAATGCATAGAAAATGAATGTATATATTTTATTTTTAATTTATGTTTTATTTGAGATTACATGCATAATTAAATTATATATATATATATATATATATATATATATATATATATATATATATATATATATATATATATATATATATATATATATATATATATATTTAAAATGATTTAATTTAACAAAATAGTGTAGTTTTTTCATCATTTCAAAATACTTATTTAGACAAGAACAAGCAAACGCGACATTGCGAACAAAACTCTCAATTCTAAAATCAGAAAAAACACAAGTTTAAAAATAAAATAATATAATCCATACACTTATAAACAAAAATAAAAGAAGAAAAAAAATATTTCTAAATGCCATGAAATTTTTTTCCTCTCTCTTGAAGGAGTTTTTTTAGAAAAGCTCATGTGCATATAGCACACATGTTTTCAAGAGCACCACCACTTATATTTTCAATTATCATAAAATACAACATAGAAAATTATCTTAGGATATAATTATTTAAATATAATTCTCATAGTTAAATCATCATTTATAAATTAAATAATATTGATGAGAAAATTAGATATATAACATCCCAATTTACAAGGCAAATTCTTCTTTTAGCTAGCCAAGTCAAGATGTTAAAAATTTGATTCTTTAATTTTGATCGTGAAGTATAGCCTTATAAAATATAATTTGATTTATTGATAAAGTTGTTGAAAAAAACCCAAACTAATATATATAATCAAATCCATAGAGTCATTGAACCCAAGTTCAATCATTTCCCAAAATCTGGCATAGACCAAGATCTTTGTTACCTTATCCTCCTCAACTCTATATATTGTTGGGATGCTATAACACCACATGTTAAAACCTTATTAAAAATTTTGACATAGATCAGCAAATATGGTATAAACATAAACAACCTCTCCCACTGAATTCTCAAAACCCCATGTGGTTTGTTCATTAGAAGCAACCATCCCTTCCAACTCTTCCTATTTTAATTCCCAAACCAAATACATGAAATCAACAAAATAAATAAACAAAGTTATAAAATTATATTTTTATCAGTATTTTTGATAAAGTGGTGATATGTCAAATGCATGAAGATTAATGTTTGTCTTTCTTAGTATAAAAAACTAGTGAAACCAATGTGAATTAGGATTCTCCTTTTATTTTAACCATTTTTTTGTTTTATTCCATTTATTTTAAGGATATTCATATACCCCTTGAATATATATCAACAAGATTAAGATATAATTTTTATACTTTGAGGTTTAGTTGATAATTATTCATCCTATAAGTGAATTTTCTTTATTTCATTAGAATATCACATCCAATAAAATATTTAGAACAAATCTCAATTTTAAAACTCCTTATCTTTTTCCATGTGAATCAAATCTCATGTTTAAGATTGCTTCTCTTTTTCCATTCTACAAAGTCCAAAGATGATATTAAATCAATATGTATAAAGGATTTATATTTTATATGAAGGAATAATAAAATGTAAACTACCCATACAACATTGAAAGATTAATAAATAACATTCAAAACACTTGAGTATCCCATTATGACTCTTATAGATCCACAAAAAAAACCATTTTATAATACAATGTCAATCATTTCCATGTGAGCCTCCTATAATACATGATTACAAACCCACTACTAATTCCAAACTAAATGATCTCTTCTCCACCTTCTTGGTTCACATTATATATTTATTGATTAACCAATCTTGTTTTTAATCTAATCCTTTCAATATATGGGTGGCATTAAAAAAACATTGATGTATATTCCTTTTTATTCACATTCTAGAAACATGTTTCCAACCACCATAATACCAATAGACTTTAAATAACATTAGTTATGCATAAATCTAAAATCATAAGGATATCCTTATGGGGTACTATATTAAATGGCATAAAACATACCCCCATGCTATCAACCTTCTCTCCAAGTTTCCATTGGAGGCTAATTATCTTATTCTACCAAAAAAATTGTAGTATCAAACACAATGCCACCCATCACTCCTTCTAAATACATGCCCAAAACCACACCACACATGTATGGTCCACAACATTTAAATAATTAAATATCACCCTCTTCTAACTTCTCAACACTGTAACATCATGTGTTGATTAAATCCATTTAACTAGATAACAATTTTATACATATTTTCCTTCACCTACTTATCTAACATCTTTTCTTCCTTTCATTTTTGTGCATACTTCTTATCCATATACTATCGGAACACATATTTTGTGGATTTAACATCATGGGTAATTAAACATAATACCTAAAACTAATTAAAAATAAAAACATATGAGGGTTCCTCCTATAAAATCACTTTCTTGAACTACCGAAATACAAAGGGGAGAGAGATATAATTGCACATATTAATGCATATGTCATTCCCATTAGATACCTTATACCTCAAGATGGGATAGTTGATAATATCTTTCAAAAGATGCTAGTATGGAATTTGATTAGATTGGTATTATCCCTTCATCAAAAATATCATTCATTACTTCCACCAAATCATGGATTAATCTATTGCACTAGTTCATGAATTTTTTTTTTGGAATCAATATACATAAGATATTTCATATCAAAGAAGAATTTTATGAGTATGTTTCCCACTTTGTTTCAAGGTTGAAAAAAATACTCTACTCCTATACCAATTATCCTCACATGGACCAAAATGATTTATTTGATATATTATTACACATTTTTAAAAACATATAACAAGGAAAGACATCCAAAATTTTACTTAAAGGTATTTTAAATAATCTTTACAAAGAATAATTAGGATAGATGAAGTGGATATAGATAATAAATGGACATATGCACTAAATGAGATATAAATATCTACACTAATAAGAATAATGGGGGTTACCAAAGCACCAATCAAATAAACCTTAATGATGGATGTTCTAAGATTGTAAACTAAAACTTGAATACTACACATATTGTATGAAAGACCAACCTAGAAATATGGATGTTTTAAGAAATAATTAGAACCAAACTAGGAAAAATAATAATAAAAGTAATAAAGGAGGTATGATACACCAAACCCCACCATACTAGGATAAAAATTACAATAAAAATTTAAAACCAGTATCAAAATGATGATGAAAATCAAAATCTTAAATTCCAAAACCAATGTTTTTATCAAAAAAAAAAAAAATCAACACAACTTTGGTCTACATAATAAAAGCCAAATTCTAAGTGATAATGATACCAATGTGTGTTTATTTTTTCATATGATAATTCAAAATTATACTTGATCATTTAGGGTGTTAAAAAGGTTTATGTAGTGACCAATGATAGACATTTATAGAAATATTATTGGGCATTTCAAATGAAAATTTATAACCCTCTATAAAATGTCACGTGGCTCCTTAACACACAAACTTGTGCATATATAAAAACTAATTTCTAGATTATAAATAATGAAATATCTAAAATAGACAATAGGACAACCTTTATAACTATCCCTTTCTAGTTGTAACTCATAATGTTGAATTTGTTACATCTTCAAAATAAATACAGAATTGGCCACTCAATTAAGACCTTAAGGAAATAATACCTAGAATGATAGGTGTATTGAGTTATAAACATATGAATATGTTAACATAATCACTCATAAAAGTTATTATCGATGACATGATTTACATATTACAATGTATTAAATGCCTACATTTAAAACAAATGAAAAAACATGGGAACTATGACCTTGTTTCAGATTTGATGAATATTTTTTCTCACATTTTATTCATGTACCTCCTTAATAAATCTCCTTCCCATCACCTTGACTTAATTGAAGCATTAATTTTTGGGTATTTGGATATCATTATACCTCCTCCACAATCCTTAATAAATGTTATCAATTTGTACATATATTCACAGTGAAAAGATTTAAGGGATGATGGTTAATTCATCGACCTTAGGTGCCTAAATTAAGATGGTGAGATGGCTAGGAGAGGATATCATAAATTTTACATATAGGTTTGTATCTATAATAATTATGTAAATATATAAATGAATGATGATAGGAATTATGTAAATATAATCTCCTTCTCATTTATCTATAATTTTACCTATGATAAAAATAACTATTCTACGACTAGAAAACCCTTGAGAGGCTATGATAACCTAAATTTTTTTATATTGGGACCATTATGCTACTTATTTATTTGGGTCCATAAAATATGGACATGTAATTATATTTCATATATGATAAAATTAACTATAATACAATCTTAGGGAGGTATTAGGTCCATAAGATAAATGCAATCCCTTAAATCCTCTTTTAATAAATTAGTTTCTTACACTTAGGAAACATTTTTATTAACAAAGGTGATATGAACCCATTTAAAAATAAAACCTTAATAAAATACTATGGATTATTACTAACTCACATTTACCTCACAATGGTTTAATTAATACTTTTATTTGAGTCTAAGACGTTGATACCATCAAAACTATGACATGAGTTTTGAAATTAAGCTTAGAGAGTCCCAAAGCCTAGCAAAGTAAAAATCATGTAAGAACAATGAAGAAAATGGCTGAGCAAAAACATGTAATAATACCACCCATCTTGACTAATTTTACAATTTAGATAATTAGTATGCATCACAAGTATAAATTAATTACACTTCCTTATTACCCACAAGTATTATAGAAATAAAACATATCCAAACTCAACACCTAAAATATTAATAAGGATTAGATACTATACCCAACATTTATATGCTTAATATTTTTTAAATCCCATAGATACCTCTTGAGAAATATGATGAATCTTCCTCTACAACTAATAAATGGATGCTACATTAAGTTCATGTAAAATGTCATTTGGGCATAGGGAATGAGTTATAATTATTTTTATTTGAGAAAATATAATTCCCTATGGGTTTAAAATATATTTTTAAATCAATAATTTTTTTGAAGAGTATGAGGCCTTATTATTGGAAACAATCATGGCAAAAATATTGTGAATAAAAAACATTAGAATTTAAGGTGATTCATAATTCAAAACTAATCATTTCTCTATGATTTATAAGATGAAGGATGAATGTATTCATATTTATTTAAAAAAATGTATATGAAGCTACCAAATAATTTTATTTTATTTCCCTTTAGGTTGTGCATAGAGTGAGTAATCAACTTGATGATTCTATGGTTGATTCATGCACTCCTTTTTTTCCTAATTAGGTGATATCAAAAGCTTAATATGTAGCATATATAATATTGTATCCCATTTTAAAATGGTTTAAAAATTACCAAACCATTTCCAATATTGAAGAGTAATCTAGTCATTTCATCCTAAACTTTATGGAAAATGATGTCGATATCTTATTATTTATATGAACTTATAATATTCTCCCATATCACATTAGAAGAGGGAGTTTTCCATCATATTTACCTCTCATCTTCCCTTGTATCATACATTTATGACTGATATTCTAATATCAATGACTATGGATCTTTTAAGGAAGAATATGTTGTATTTTTGATAAATTTAAAATATCATTATATTCCTCCTAATCCTAAACAATTTGAAGTATGAAATGCTTCCTTAATAGAGGACATCATTAAAAATAACCTTGTAACTATAGATCACCCAAAAATACCTAAGCATTGACCATCACTCTTGTATCAAGAAAAAAAATACCACAAGAAGCTAATTTATAAATTATATAAGGCCTTTAAATTATATTACATAGACATCACATAAATATTACCTGGAGTGTTTTTCCATAGTCTAGTCACTACACCTCATGCAAAGCTTCAAAAACAAAAACTAGGTTAGTTAAACCTAATGTTTATTTTATGGTTAATGAATAGCTTTTCAAAATTTGTGTTTGTTAAAATTATATATTACACCAAGAGGTTATCTAACATCATCCCAATTACAAAAAATAATGTGGAGTTTAGGATATGCATATAATTTTAGGATATCAAAAAATAATGTCAAAATGATGATTTTTATCTACCTTACATTGATGTGATTTTTGAAACTATGAAAGGGTTATGGGTTTTTTAACACATTGATGGATTCCTTAAATATAAAGAGATTCATATTTTTTAATACTACTAATGTAATACCATCATTACCATGCAATGGGAAATATTATCCTATGTTTTTATGCCCTTCAACCTTAAAAATGTTATTCAAAGTTATAATAAGGATACAAAAAATATTTACAATTATATGATTCATAAGTATTAGAGTGATTAATAATCATTATCCATGATCATATCTAGGTATCATTACTAGAGTGGAAAACATTAACCATTTCACATAATAATTAGAGGAATATAATATAAAATATTGAATTTTGAATTCCTATTACAAATAGAGATAAGAGGTATAAATAGATTTCTAGAAATAAAACTCACGTTTACTTATTGTTTCCACTAAAGGTGGATTAAACAAATGGTGGTAAAATATGTGAGGAAAGTAAATAGTAAATACAGACTTATCTTAACATGTGCACACAGTAATAATACTTTGTGAAATATATAGCTTGATAAGTTAATTTATTATTATTTTATATATAATAATGCACTGATAAGCACCCTTAAGTTTAAAATTAATGAGGTCTATACAAATAAATAAAGTTATTAATCCTATTATAATGGGTACTAAAAAATAAGCATAACGAGTAAGCCATGTAAAATAAGTACACACCCTAAAGAATGAGATACACCATATTTTTTTTTTAAAATTATAGAAATAAAAAAGTTTGAGAGCAAAAACATATGTTTTTAAGATGTCCAAATAAATCAAATGGATGAATACTTGAATAAAATGTTGAATAAGGTGTTTAATGCACAAAATGAGAAAACATTTAACAAACTAAGTTTCATTAACTACATAAAATATAAGATATAATTTTATTAGGGTTATCAAGGGACATGACATCTGAAGTAGGATATTCAAACCCCCCCGCATCCCCCCCCCCAACGCCCTCACACCATACTATTGAGTTGATAGAGTGATGAATAAATATGTATGAGTGGATGAATCTGAATAATCAAAAAGGAAGAAGCTATTACTATATTCACCAAAATAAATATACATCAAGCTTAAAGAGATTCTAACATTCTCAATAAATATAATATGACACTAAAATTTTAATTAATCAATACATTTGAAGTTGTAGGAGACTATCAATGAGCAAAAAAGTCATGAAAATATAGATGTAAAATATCTAAATAAAATGTCTCTCAAGATGATATGAGAGTCAAATAACTATAATAGTGAAAATATTCTTAGAATAGAGCAAAAAAACATGAAGGTATATATGGTTAAGGTAAAAAAATCCCATGGCATTTTATAACTCAATATAGCTACAAAATTATATCATATAAAAATAAAACCAATAAATGATGTAATAAACTCTAGAATGTTGTCAATTTATAAAACGTACCATCAGTAACAAGATATTTGCTCCTAAAAATAGAGTAACATATTGAATAGTAATATGAATATTGAAGAAACCATGTTGTTGTAGACAACTAAAATTGGCCACTGATAACCTTCAACTAGGCATTTGATCAATTTCCACCAAAATGCATATGTTGTCCTAAAGACACTAAAACACACTAAAAGATTTGAAACTAACACATTCAAGTGCTGATTTTGGCTAGATTGTCACTAAATGGGGCAATGTATTTATGGGCTAACTAACTTTAACTAGATCATTTTGAGTCAAAATGCCAATTTTGCACCTTAGTGCTCTGTATTGCTCTTTTATATAAAATATCTTGCATGAGATATGTACCTTTGTTATTTGTTTTTGACATCATCTAAAATGGGATAATAGATCCAATGCATCTAACATCGACTTCCAATTCCAATCATATCAAATTTTGGGCCAATAACAAGACATTCTGACTAATTTGAGTAATTTGTAAAAAAAGAGCCAAGGTTTGCATCAA
>JARHVA010007976.1:32500-52500 GCA_037957365.1 Torreya grandis | reverse complement strand
AAACACTTCACACTTATTTTTCTTTACCCATGATCCATGTGATACTTGAAAGATTTTAGATTAAGAAAATGGTTCAAGAGGTGGATGGGGTCACCATGGTAAGTTTGAGAGGGTAATGAAGATAGCTTCAAGTGCTCATATTAGATCAGCTAATGCATGTCTAATGCTATAAATTATGGTGGGTTCTATGGTAAAAACATAGAAGCATAACTACACACTGACATAGAATATTATGAGGAAGACCCAAACTATTTTTTAAATAATATTTAAAACCCTAAAAATATCTCATAGAATCCATAAAAATGGCAGTCACATCCGAATGTATTTGAACATAAAAATTTAAAAATAATATAAAGAAAATATTTGATGTCTCATAACATGGCCATGTTTAATGTCAGTCTTAGGGTTATTCCATATTGTAAACATAATAAGGTAGGTTAGAATACTTAGAAATACTCTTGTAAAAATTTTATGACTGAGAGTGGGTTGAATGTTTTTTAATGGAAATTGCTATAAGAGTGGCTCAATCTACAAATAATGGAAGACTCATATTGTTAGAGACCAAATAAAATGATAAATTATTTAATTTTTTTGTTCTTATAAATTATTATAGTGATGACCATTTAATATCCATGATGACAACCAAATATTATTAGCAGAGTTTGAACTAGGCCATTGGACACAATAACAAGAGGAATATAAAAATATTAAATCTAGAATACTAAATTCCTTGTATAAAGTTATCAAATCAATATAAATAGATTTTGTATGATCAAGCTTACCTTTCATTATTGGTTTCACTTACGGTAACTTATATAAAGGGTGATAGCACATGGGAGGTAAGTAATCATTTAATGCATGTTTTTCTAGACATGTCCAGACACTAAATATACTTAGTGGAAAAGATAACTTCATAAATTAACTTAATTTTAATGAATCTATAATAATAAAACTAAAATAAGATGTTGGAGTTCTATTATGATGATATTATCGTAAATGAAAAAATGATATCTAACCACCTTGACATTTTAAGCATTATCCTTACATGCATGATATAATGTCACTTAATCTTGAAAAATGTGTATTTGTATTTATATGTGGAAACTCCTATGATTTATTATATTAAATTTTGGGATTGATATTGATCATTCTAAAAAATTTATGATTATAGGCATGACCCCTAATAAAGAATTAGGAATAATGTCATTCTTGGGTAAGTTTTTGTAAATTCATATATTCACACCTAAATTCACCTATGTTATACATCATATAAATAATTATTTAAAAGATAAGTGGCATGACATAGACCAATGACTACCAAGATGCATTTATAGTGGTTAATCCCTTGTTTTTGTCTTTGATAATTATTATCACGCTTAATTTTTATAGTCCCCTATTAATTTATTTTAGGGAAAATGAGGTGTTAGTGCCCAAAATGGTACTAAAGTAATTAAGCCCTTGTTAAGTATAAATGCATTATTTGTTTAGCCCACTTCCTATTTTAAGTGTTCATCAGAGGTCAAGTATCTTGTAAAAGGCTAAATAAATTTCCTTATTTAAGCGTATTAAAACCCTTATTCCTTTTACCCTAACTCAGGCCATTTGATTTAAATTCAAATTTGGTGGGAATAGTTTACATGGGATAACTTTAAATATGCCATGAAATTAGTTTAATTTTTATACCAAGGTTTAGTCATGTTTATTACCATGATGTAACCTTAGTCTAAAAATCATATTTGGTCCTTTTTATATCTGATGGCCCTTGGTCCCTCTTATCTATTAACATGGTCTAACTATTGTTTGGTCCCTTTGTTATAAACTTATATCAAAGCCCTATATTAAAGATTATATCATATGCAAAAAAACCTTAGGTTAAGACTTTATATTAATTCCTTTATTCCCTAAATTATGAATTAATTATTTTCATTTTAATTTGGAACCAATCATGTCCAACCTAATGAATCGTAATCGAATGGTGCACATTAGCTTAGGGAGATATGATTTGATGGTGTATGATCCAAGATTAAAAAATAAAAAAATGGACTTAGAATGAGTCTATGATTAAAAAAGGTCAAGATCTTGGGAAATTAGTAGTGGATCTGATGGTGAACAAAGGTCAACAAGTCAAAGATCTTGTAAAGGGATGCAAGAAGGACAAGTGTCTTAATCTTAACAAATAATCAATCAAGTCAATGATTCATGATTAAACATGCATCTAGTAGATTGATAATGAAAATGAGAGTAGACTTTTCAAAGGGTCTGAGTCGAATTTGGTAATGACATGTGTCAAAACCTTGATGAATTAGATATAGATCAATGGTCAACATTTAATCATGGGGTAAAAATATAAATGGAGTGCATATGATCTATGAAAATGAGATGAATGGAGTGAGATGAAGGTGGACATTTCAACATAGCTCAAAGAGAATATGGAAATGACAAGTGTTGATCTCACAACTCACAATTAAAGATTAGAGACTCCATAAAATATTTATGGTACATATTTGATCCAGCTTTAAGACTACATGAGAAAGTGACATGTGTCAAGGTTGTATCCAATTAAGGAACTTAATCAATTTCAAACTCCATAAATTCTTTATTGGATTTGATGTGGTGGGACATATGTCAATATGTGCCAATCTTTGGTTTTATAGCTAAAATTGATGGTTCCTTCATGGATGGAAAAGAGTTCAAAGTGTAGAAGGAGGTTTGTGGGCCATTCCAAACCATATTTTCCAAATGGATGCAAATCATTTTTTACTTCTACCATAACTAGAGCATTTATATGCCATCATTGCAAGAGCTAGTTGTTCCATGGCATGCATAAGAAGAAAGGCAATTTTCCAAGAGGTTCTAGATGTGAAATCAAGTGGTCAAGGGCATCTCCAGGTAGTCACACATGATGACAAAGTTTTTTTAGCCTCCACCATAAAATTTTGCCTTTTACATCTTGTAAAAGGCATCTCTAGTCAAGAAATAAAAGGGTTTATTATAAATATTCATCTGTCCTTGTAGAGGTAGTTATAGGAATGATTTTTACTACAAATATATGAAGATTTGAGGTGTGGTAAGGAGTATTTTATAGCTAGGAGCATCTTCAAAGAATTTGGAGGGTTATTTTACATTTTCACAAATTATAACTCACAATCCTAGATTTTAAAAGGGGTGAAAATTTTATAAATAGGAGGTTTTGTCCTATTTTTAAGGTTGTTGTTTTTTAATTTTCTCTAAGTGTAGGTTCTAAAAATTTTGTTGGGATAAACTATTGTGTATAGTTCTTGTCTCCCTTTCTAAGGTATTTACAAATGTATAACCATTAGCAAGCTCTGAGAGTATATTTACATCTCCCTTGCCCAACGTGGATAAATCTCACCATGCTTGTCCCCATGATAGAATTTTGAAAAACTAATGTGTGTAATATCTCTATTTAAGTTAATGAAAATGATTGCTGTTCTTTGTTATTTCCTATTTATTAAATGCAAAAATGTGTTTTTGATCCAGGTGGATCCATGAACCATTCTAATTTTTAAAATTATTCAAATTATGTATGAATCATTTACAAATCGTAGAATTCATTGAGATATTTCTAGTGCTTCTTCTGGAATGGAAAATGGAGTTCGGATGCTCAAGATATAGCCAGTTAATGAAATCCTATGATAGGCAAAAAAAGGGGTGTCAAAAGTGATGTGGCAATGTTGAAACATGCCAAGTGGACTAATAGCCATTTGACACATGGTAAAATAATTATGTGCAAAAAAAATTTTGGTTTGATGTTTTTTATTCACATGTTATTTGAAATTTTCAAATGTTTAAACAAGGCGCCAAAGGCCAACTTACACAAACTACCACGTCACCCGCCACGTCATCCCACCAATCATGCTAAGACCAAGTCTAAGCAGTGGTCTAAGTTGGTGCCTAAGCCTTAGTCATTTGAAAATGGAACAAACTCATCTATTTTAAGCATTGAAAATTGAATTCCCAACAAATGTGGGACAAAACAAAGTCAAAGTATGCCAAAAAAGAGGAGGCTGACTTTTTCACTCATCCCAAGTGCCTAAAAAGGTGGCTGGTAGTTTTGAACCCTGAACCTAAGGCACAAAAGGTTAATGCTTTGACCACTTCAGCCACGGAGGTTGAAGTGTTATAAAAGGGACTCAATTCTACTTGAATAGACACAGAAAACCAATTGTGTAAGGAGATTTAAGAAGGTTAGAGTCTTGTTATTGCTTTGTATGGCCTTGGGCCATTATTTTCAGGTCTGAGAGATATATTTATAGGCAAATAGAGATTAGAGAAGGTGGATAGAAGACTTGTATTTATTTTTGAAGCCATTTTTTGCACAAAATTAATGGGAATGGTCCACACTTCGAAAGGACCCAGAGACATAGGCTATTAAAGCCAAACTCTGTTATCAATTTGTTGTTGATTTCTTCTAATTTTTATCTACTATTTTATAATTATGATCTTCATTTTTAATTTTGGTTATAATTTATTTATTCCAAATTTAAAAAAAAATTAAGAAAATATAAATATATTTTAAATGCAAAAGTGAGTTGTTCAAATTTGCCACACTTGCATTTTCAGTTTACAGATGAGATTTTTGGTATCAGAGCGGTTGTTATTTAATAGTGCTTGCTAGTGTATGTTGATGAGGTCTAAATCTCAAAAATGTGAAGAAAAAATTGTTGAGTATAATCCAAATATTGGTTCAAGGTGTGCTTCAAGGATGGCTGAAGAAGAGATGGAATCCAAACAAGCTTTCTGCCGATCTTTCATGGACATGAGAAGCATGGTTGAGGAACTATACCATGACAAACAAAGGAAATCCAATAATGAAAAAGAAGGTGATTCACAAGAATCAAAAGGTAAAGAAACTGAAAAACCTTCTTCATTAAATGGTGGTAAAAAAACTATGGAATCTCTTCCTCCACTAAAATTGGATATTAAGTTTGAATTACCAATGTTTAATGGCAAAGTTAATGTTGAAAAGTTGGATAATTAGGTCAAGAATATTGAAGTTTATTACAGGGTCTAAAAGATTACAGGGGATGATTCAAAAATTCATTTGGCTACTCTTCGTATGGGTGGCACAACTCTCATCTAGTGGGAGAGTAAGTTGAAGGAAGCCAAGCTTCAAAAAGGTATCTCAATTTCTACTTGGAATGAATTTAATGAAGAACTCATAAAGCAATTCTATCCTTTAGGCTATACGCAACAATCCATGATGGATAGGAAAAGTTTCAGACAAGGAAAAGGCCAAAATGTTCAAGATTATACACAAGAATTTAGGAAAAAAGATTTACTTTTGAATGTTCCTCTATACACACAAGAAACACTGCTAAAGTATATAGGTGGGCTTCGTAGTTACTTAAGACATATGATTATTATGTTCAATCCCACTAATTTAGATGTAGTATGTGTTTAAGCCACTCATTTAGAGGCTAGAGGAAAACAATCAAAAGAATCTTTTCCTAAAGTAATAGATAAGCAATCTAATGCTAAGCAATCTGAAGGGCAAAGTTCATCAGGAAAGGGTAAACAAAAATCCACTTATACTGTTAAAAAAGAAGGAAAACCATTTTGTAATCATTGCAAGAAAAATCATGATGAGTCTAAGTGTTGGAAAGTACACCCTAAGTTAAGGCCTAAGTGATATCAAAAGAAAGAAAAGAAGGGTAATGTTATGGATTAAGACTTAGGTTCAGATTTAGGTGATGAAACTAAGATCGCAGTTATGGGATTACATAATGACTTTTCTCTTTCAGTTTCTAGCACTAAGTCATCAAATGCTACATCTTCTTCTAAACAAAATTATGTGCATGTTGATAAGAAAATAAATGAATTGTTCCACATTAGAGTTATTTCAAAACATACTAAGATTGACACTCTGTTTGATAGTGGTTCACAAGCAAATTTAATTTCAGAAGATGTTGTTAAGAAGCTAGGCTTACAAACCAATCCCCATCTGAAGCCTTATCCACTAGGTTGGGTGTGTGACAATGCAAAGTTACAAGTTTCCCAAACTTATAGACTAAGGTTTGCCATCACATCCAAGTTCGTAGATGAGGTTGAGTTGGATGTTGTTTCATTGGACATATGTGGGATTGTTTTGGGAAGCCCATATCTTTATGATATAAAAATAATCTTCTATACAGAGGAGAATAAGTACTTGCTTGTTAAGGATGGCATTGAATATATAGTTAGAGCACATCACATTAGAACAAGTCTTTCCTTGGTTACAGCAGGGCAAATGAAAAGACTAGTTAATTTAAGCAAGACTTTTTGTCTCATGTTGATTAAGTCTAAGAAAAAAGAATATTCTCAAGCTTTGGAAAAGTGTGATCCTAGACACAACAATGAATTGGTTGAAATCATTTATACCTATGATGATGTATTTCCAGATCCTAAGGGCTTGCCCCCTAAAAGGGGAGTTCAACATGAAATTCAGCTATTGCAGGATTCTCCTCTCCCTAACATTGGCATGTATAGGTTATCAGTGGTGGAAAATGAGGAAATCAAAAAATAGGTAATGGATCTATTGGATAGAGGTGTTATTCATCCAAGTTCATCTCCTATTGGTTTACCACTTATCTTTGTATCAAAGAAAGATGGCACTTGGTGAATGTGTGCTGATTTTTGTGCTTTAAACAAAATTACTATTAAGAATTGTTACCCTCTTCCTCATATAGATGATTTATTAGATTAATTAAAACATGCTATTTATTTCACTAAGCTGGATTTGAGAAGTGGATATCATCAAGTAATAATAAATGAAAGTGATGTGTGGAAAACCACTTTCAAAACAAAATAAGGATTTTTTGAATGGCTTGTTATGCCTTTCAGGTTCTATAATTCCACAGCTAGATTCATGAGATTGATTAATGATGTTTTAAGACAGTTCCTTGATGATTTTGTTATAGTTTACTTAGATGATATATTGATTTTTAGCAAGTTTTGGGAAGAGCATGTGGTCCACATTAAGAAAGTCATGGATGCATTATGAAGGGAAAAATTTATCTAAAAATGTCAAAATGTGAATTTGGCAAGACCTCTTTGATATACTTGGGTTACATTGTAAGACATGGTAAATTGAAAACTGATCCTACAAAAGTGGCAGTCATTGTTAATTGGCCTACACCCACTAACACAACTGAGGTTAGAAGTTTTCTTGGTGCAGTACAATTTTGGCAAAAGTTTATTACTCAATTTTCATAAATTGCATCACCTTTGAATTCTTTGACAAGTGTGAAACATGTATTTCAATGGGGAGGAAATCATCAAAAGGCCTTCGACACTTTGAAAGAAAAGATAAGTATTGCTCTAGTCTTGGCACTTCTTGATATACAACAACCATTTGAGATTGAGACAGATGCAAGTAAGTATGATATGGGAGATATTTTAATGCATGGTAAGAAACTAGTTTGTTATAATTCTGAAACCTTTACAAGTGCATTTAGAAAATATCCAACTTACGATAAGAAATTGCATGCATTGGTTCAAAGTGTTAAAAAATGGAAACATTACTTAATGGGTAAAGAAACAATAATACATACAGATCATCAGCCCTTACAGTATCTCCAATCACAAACCAAATTGCAACAGTCTAGAAATTTTCATTGGATGGGTTTCTTACAACAATTTCATCTTGTGATCAAGTATAAAAAAGGTATTCAGTATCAGGTTCCAGATATGCTATCTAGGCCTCCTATGGTTGTTGCATCTATTCTTTTACAACATAGTTCTTTTTCTAATGAAATTAATAAAAAATAATATGTGAATGATCTTGATTTTTAGGATGTTTATTAAGACTTGATGAGTAGTAGAGAAGTAGAATAATTGGACTATCATGCGCACAATGATCTTTTGTATCATTTGGATAAACTATGTATTCCTCAAAATGAGAGGGTGCACATGATTAGAGAAGCACATACTTCTCTTATTTCTGGTCATTTTGGAGTTTCTAAAATGGTTGCACATTTTCAAATGTATTTTTATTAGCCTCATATGTAGGAAAATGTTGCCAAATATATTAAGGGATGTATTTTTTGTGCCACAAGCAAACCTAGTAACAGGAAACTAGGACTCTACACTCCTCTACCTATTCCTACTCACCCATGGGAAATTATCTCCATGGATTTTGTGGGGGGATTGCCTATGACACAAAGAAAACATGACTATTTATATGTGGTTGTGGATAGATTTAGCAAGATGTGTGTTTTGATTCCTTGCACTAAGAAAATTACCGGGGAAAGTATTGCACACTTATTCTTTGAACATGTATGGGTTCATTTTGGTTTGCCTACTTCAATCATTTTTTATCGAGATTCTTCATTTATTGGGGAGTTTTGGTAAACTTTGTGGGGACTAATGGACACTAAATTAAAAAAGAGCATTGCATTTCATCCATAAACTGATGGATAAACAAAGGTTGTGAACCACACTGTGGTACATTTGCTTAGGGGTTATAGCAATAAACATCCAAACTTATGGGATGAACAATTGTGTTACATACAACATGCATATAACTAGGCACTTCATTCTTCTACTATGAAATCTCCATTTAAAGTTTGTTATGGATATTTGCCTAAATCTCCTCTAGATGTTTGTTATGGACATGATACATTTGTTGGTGAATGAAAAGAAGCCATTCCAAACAAGAAGCTCATTCAACAAATATAGCTTATACATTAGATTTTCCATACTCAATTAGATAAAAGTCAAGCCAAGTACAAAGCCAGGCATGACAAACATCATATTGATCACCAATTTGTTGTAGGTGATATGGTATGGCTTCACATTAGTAAGGAAAGACTGATAGGTGAAGGTAAAAAGTTGAAACTAATACAGTATGGTCCTTTTCAGATAATGAAAAAAATGGCACAAATGCTTTTCAATTAGATTTACCATCGTACATGGAGATTTATTCAGTTGTAAATGTGGAAAATTTAAAATTGTATGAGCCTCCAATGATAATTTATCATGATGAAAGTGTGTCCATTCCTTCTATTGATGATTTTTCTCCTGAATATGTAAAATAATTGCAGGAAGATACTATACTTGACAGTAATATACAATCTTCACAAAGAGGTAATGTTGAATATCTTTGTTTTGGTCTCAATGGGATGCACCCAAGCAAGGCCAAATGGATGGAAGTCAGAAAGGTGAGGGAAAAATATCCTCACCTCATTACCAATTAATTTCAACTTTTGGAGGTCTAAAAGTTCCCAATGGGGAAGAATGATCTAGGTGGGTCCATGTACCATTATATTTTAAAAAATTCTTCAAATTCTATTTGAATCATTTACACATCATATAATTCGTCAAGAGCTCTCTAGTTCTTCTGTAATGAAAAATGGATTCTGGATGCTCAAGATATAGTTAGTTGAAGAAATCTTGCGACAAGCCAAAAAAAGGGTGTCAAAAGTGATGTGGCACTATTGAAATATTCCAAGTGGACCAATAGCCATTTGACATGTGTAAAAATAATTAGGTGTAAAAAAAAATTTGTCTGATGTTTTTTAAATCACATGTTATTTGAAATTTTCAAACGTTTAAACTAGGTGCCAAAGGCCAACTTGCACAAATTGCCACGTCACCTGCCACGTCATCCCACCAATCATGATAAGACCAAGTCTAATTGGTGGTCTAAGTTGGCACCTAAGTCTTAGGCATTCAAAAAGGAAACAAACTCATCTATGTTAAGCATTGAAAACTGAATTCCCAACAAATGTGGGACAAAACAAAGTCAAAGCGCGCCAAAAAGGAGGAGGCCGACCTTTTCACTCATCCCAAGCACCTATAAAGGTGGCTATTGGTTTTGAACCCTGCACCTAGGGCAAAAATAGTTAAAAATTTGACCACTTCAGCCATGGAGGTCAAAGTGTTATAAAAGGTACTAAATGCTACTTGAATAGACATAGAAATCTTACTATTTAAGGAGATGTAAGAAGGTTAGAGTCTTCTTATTACTTTGTACAGTCTTGGGCCATCATTTTCAAGTCTGAGAGATATATTTATAGGAAAATAGAGATCAGAGAAGGTGGATTGAAGACTTGTATTAATTTTGAAAACCATTTGTTTCATAAAATTAATGAGAATGGTCCTCACTTCGAACGAACCCGGAGATGTAGGCTATTGAAGCAAAACTCCGTTATCAATTTGCTAGTGATTTCTTCTAATTTTTATATATTGTTTTATAATTCTAATCTTCATTTTTAATTCTATTTGTAATGTACTTATTTAAAATTTAAATAAAATGTTTGGAAATAGAAAGATCTTTTAAATGCAAAAGTGAATTGTTTGAATTTGCCACGCTTGCATTTTCAGTTTACAGATCAGTTTTGGAAGTTATGTTGATTTGCCATTTGGGTTTGTGTTCACTATTGGTTATCATTTTGAGCATATATCTAGATTATAAACACTTTCTATTTTATTTTAAGATATGTTGTTGAATAACTTGTTAGGGTTCCCTAGGTTTATGGATTTGACAGGGAAAAGTATTTGAAAGTTTAGTTTCGATGTATGTTCTATGTCTTCTAAGAATCATTTTGTTTGTCTCATTAGATTTATTATGAGATTTTGCTATATCTTTGAGGAATAATATTGTCATTAATTATTTAAGATGCCCTATTATTTTAAAACCACTATCACACCACAACTCTTTATATAATTAACAAATTGTCCTAAATTATCTTACCCTACAAATAATACACACATGTTGCATATCATAAGTTTTATTTTCCTAAAAATGCATAAAATATTTCTCATATAACATGTATTTTCATCTTGTGCTTTAATTTTTAGCATTAGAGTTTTCCATTAAACCTTTTTGTTTGAAATTGTTTATAAATTAAGGTTAAAATCACTTATATATCTATCTTCAATATATTGTATATGACCTAGTGTTTTTTTGCATTCCCTATGGCAACCCTTCCCTATTAGAGAGAACAAATTTGGTTGTACCCTAGTTACATTTATAATTTTATTTAACAATACCTATTGAGGTAGAATGACATAACCCCTCCATGTGAGCAAGTTACCCCATATGTCCTCTCACCTTAGTTCAAGGAAAGCTAGACGTACCAGGGAGCTAATCATACCCTCTGTTGATGCCTCTTTATAATTTTATCTATTAGTCAATTTTTTATTCCAAACCATTCCTTGGTTATAATGACATACTAGTGGGTTTTTCATCTTTGTTTTCTATTTTCTTCAAGTGTGCAAGGCCAAATGATAGAGGTGGATAACTAGGAACCAACACTTTATTAGCACCATTATTAAGGATAGAAAAAGCACCCATGACACTTATGTTATCGAGGACTCCTGTAGAGAGTTGTCATTTTTAAAAGTTTTCTACCTATTATACTAATATAAATATCTTTGGTTCATCAACATCACCACTCTTAGGGTGTCATTTCCATGGACTAAATTGAAGCCTTGATCACTTGTATTCCCTGAAACTCTTGTAGAGAGTTAGTGTTAGTTGTATGAATTCATGTTTAAAAATTTCTCTATCGCTATATTTGTTTGCAAGTAATCTCAACTAAATTTTTAGAAAAGTTTATTTATATTGTTTCCTGTGTTTTAAATATTGCATTATTTAAGCTTACATTCAATTTATCATGGCCATCAATGTTTTCGTACTCCACTAGAGACGTGCTAGGAATTGAGAGTTTTAGAAATTTCACTTCTACTATGTTTATTGAAAAGAGCTATTAAAATTACATGTTGGAAGGTGTTTTTTCCTTTTTAAACTTAATTATAAAAATTTCATTTTTTTGTCTCATTATCTCATCATTAAAATCAGTGAAATTTATTTTCAGCATGTATTAGAATCAATGTGTTAAATGTTATATTCTATAATTATGATTCTAGTGATGACTCTAACTTTACTATCTAGTTTCAAAGAAGATTGGTGCCCATTTTGAATATCTTAATTTTAGATTTGAGTGTTCTTTATTATTTACAAATATATAAGGATTGAGATCATCCCTCAAAGGTGACATTTCCAAGAAACTCATCTTGACCCTAAGTATCCATCAATCAAGAGAGAGATAAGTTTGGAGGCCTATTGAAGGGAAAGATTTAGCTGCTAAACAGTGTCATGACTATCAAGATTCTGATAATCTTGAAATTTTTGTTGAACTTCCCATTACTAAAGAATTTCATAGCCTTTTAAGTCATTCTAAAATATATAGTCCTATATATTATCCATCTCATTCTCAACAAGCTAAATCCCATTCCATGTTTTATCCTATAAGTCCCCCTCATTCACCCTCTCAAAACCCTTTGCTAGTAGTTCTTGAACCTCTAATTAAACTAATCATGAGGCATAGAGACCTAGATGAGAATGAATGTCCTACATTCCTCATTCTTATATTTAGGACTATCAAATTTGATGACATGAAATACTATCTTAATGAAACCCTAAGTGAAGTAAGTAAATACCTTCTAAAATTCCAAGGGAACAATGCAGTGAGTGGTAATCGACACTAGAGATATTTTCACAATTTTATTGAAGATTATGAGGTTGAGCAAAAGGATGTGTGAATTAAGTCATTTATACACACACTAAAGGAAGACACTCATGAGTGGTTCAATTCGCTTCCATATGCATGCATTGATTAATGGGAAGAAATGAAGAATGTTTTTAGAATTCAATATGGTGACAGAGTTCATCCTAGATTTCTTTTGGCTAAGTTTAAAAACATCAAAAATAACCCCAATGTGTGTGTGCAAGACTTCAACGCATGGTACAAAATAGCTATGATGCAATTGCCCAATAACATAAGGTCTATTGATATAACATGATTGATCAAATACTATGTTGACTTGGATAAGAAGGTTGCATATTACTTGTGGGACAAGGCTCTCATGAACCTATGGTTGGCATTCAATATGGCCATCCAAATTGAGAATAACATAAAAGATGTGGGAAATCCCAATAACAAGTAGGATGATGTGAAGTTCATCAATATAAAAAACTTTTTTTACTAAGAATGTTAATATTGAAGAGATGGTTAAGATTCTAGCTTCTGTTGTCAAAGAGATGTCATATAGGTTTTATAGTGCTAAGAAGTGGATCCCTCATGTGTATACCAATCAAGAGATGGATCCAAATCTGAATAGAGCACAAATGGGGTCTACTTTCCATAATGAATATAATGATATAAGGAAGAGGCCTACACATGATGAAAGAATAGATAGACATTAGAATAGATGGGAAGTAAAATAAGTGCTTGATCCATTAAACATTAAAGTGAATGTGGTAGGTTGTGACATTGATTTTGATTTATGTGACTAGTTCTTCCTTCCACATCCTCCATGTGATACAATATAACTAATTGATGAAGATGTAGATAAACTAGAGTCTTCATCTTCTGATGATGAGATTATGGTGTTCAATTGTTGAAGTACTCAAAGTAAGATATCAGCCTCCATAAAATTGATGAGTGTTATTATTATTATTATTGATCAATTTTTGAGTGCAACACAAAAGGTATGTGTCCCAAATTAATAATTTTTTTGTGATTTTAATATGGCACATACATATGAATTCCCTATTCATGATATTGACTTTTTAAGATCAATGATGATTAAAATATATGCTGGGCAAATTTCATCAATTGAGGATAAATAGTTACTAATTAATGTAACACTTACCCAAGAGAAAGAATACAACTTGAGAAATAGGTGATAAGTTTTTGTTCCTCAAGATAACACCCTTGAAAATCCAAGGGAATGGGATGAGAGTAAGGAATCTAAAAAAAATATGGAAATTCTTAATACTTCCAAACTAGTACCCATTTCTTAAGTTTCTTATCCCATAGGTGCTCCTTCTAAAAATAAAGTACGTTTGTTATCTAGTATTCCTAAGGGTGCAAATGATGTTAAACAAAATCAACCTTTGAAGGTTGCTACTAAGATTGAAAATCCACCATAGCCTATTCCACTTTAGACCTTAAGTGACTGTATTCTATCTAAATGTGTGGTTACCCATTCACCAAATATTCCTCTTCCTTAATATAGTATATGTGATATGGCCCAAGTGTTGAGCCAAGTGAAAATCATCGTACCACTTGTTGAATTATTAAGAATAACTGAGCATAAAAAGAGGGCATTTGAATTATTAGAATATGGTGAGAAATCATTTACAAATTAAATTAATTTACCCTAAACACCCCTAAAAATTTATGAAAAATATGAATAGGTTGTTAAACATGCTCCAAAAGTCTATTTAGGGACTACATTTATAGAGAGTTAGCTAAATGCAGATCTATTTTATACAAACCTATTGATCAATGGATTTATTATCCATAACTAAATGTTTGATTTAGGTTCTTACTGACATGTGATACTCCTGGGTATCCTAAATAAGCTTGAAGGGAAAATTAATTCATCATTTAACAAGTGTTATACCATGGACTCATGAGAAGTTCCGATTGTTGGACAAGTCAAGAAGTTGGTAGTGTGATTGGTAGTGTATCTAAGTAAGTATTTGAATATGGATGTGGTAGTTATGGATTTACAACCCAAGAGGGGGATGTTGTTATCATGTAAATGGGATTTTTTTATTTCATCATTCCATTAGAGGGTAAGATGGTAAAAAATTATAGAGAGCCAAAGATATTGCATATCATAGAAGATCTGAAATGTGCTCTAAATGGAGTATTGTAAACATATGTTGGGCTTGGGAACTTTGTTGGGAATGTTGACACTAATGAATAGCCTATTGCTATTGATATTGAACCTAGTATTGAAGCTATAATTTGGAAGATGTTTTTCGGTGGGGCTTGCTCCAGTCTTGGAAATGGAGATGGGGTTATATTCTATACCCCCAATGGCAAGTGTTCCAATTTTTCTTTTCAGATAGCCTTTAAGTACACTAATAATAATACTAAGTATGAGGCACTCTTTCTTAGTTTATGCATTGACATGAACATAGAATTAAAATCTTGATTGTCAAAGGTGATTTAAATCTAGTGGAAAAGTAAGTCTACAATGCTTACACCACCAAAAATAAAAGGTTGAAATAATATCATATTATTGTTACAAATTTTCTTGAATTATTTAATTCATTCAATATTTGTTATCATGATATAATTTTTAATGAAGAATTTGATAGACTTGCAGGGTTAGGATCTCAATTTGACATTGCAAATTCTAGTCCTCATTGTCAGTATCAAGTGGAGGTTCTTGTTAGGCCTTTAATCACAGACAATGCTCATCACTGGTATGTGTTTAATGATCATGAATAAATTAAGAGGTGTATAAATTGTGAAGCTGAGTTTCATGATTAGTTCATAGACTTGAAAGCTATGATTCATGTTTGTGATGAAAAATAAACATTGTTTGGGAATAACATTATCTAGCTGAAGACAAACACACTCCCTAGAGGATGGTATGTTTATAAGCATATTTTGATGGAGTAAATAGAATCAATACTCAAGACTCATTTATTTCAAAGGATGTTACTAAGTGTAATTTGGTTTCTCATGAAATTCCAAGGAGGGTTTGGCTAGGTACTAACATAAGTGCAGCTAAGAAGTAGGTTTACATGCAGCTGCTAAAAAAGTACCAAGATTGTTTAACATGGTCTTATTTTGAGTTGGAAACATATAGGTAAGATTCATTCCAACATGTCATCCCATTGTGGCCTGATAGCAAGCCTTTTAGGTAGAAATAAATACCTATTAACCCCATATTGGCCTCTACGATGTAAGATGAGTTAAATAATCTAAGGGATGGTGGTACCAATTAGCCCATCAAGTGTTCATCATGGGTTATAAATTTAAACCCTATGAGAAATAAAAATGGTGACAACTGCTTGTGTGTGGATTTTTTAAATTTGAATAAAGCTTATTTAAAAGATAATTATCCCCTACCTAATATTGACAAATTATTGAAAAATGTTATAGGATTAGATATGTCCACTTTAGATGGTTTCTTGGAGTACAAGATTGTGGTGAAGGAATCCAAGAAACCCAAGACCACATTTACAATGCCTTGGGACATGTATGTATATATGAAGATGCCATTCAGATTAGTGAATGATGTTGTAATGTTTTAATGAGCTATGAATGTTGATTTTTTAGGGGTAATTAAAAAATTTATAATTATGTATCAAAATGATATTAATATGTACTTCAAGACTAGAGAGGAACATTTGGAACATCTAGAGAAACTATTGATTAGATGCAGGGAATTTGAAATTTTACTTAATCCTAAAAAATGTCACTTCAGAGTATAAAAGGTAAAGTTGTTGGGACATATAGTGCCCAAATATGGTGTCATGATTATCCTTGAAAGGGTAGAAGTCATTGACAAAATTGCTATCACACATTCTAAGAAGGGAATTGGGTCCTTCTTCGGATAAATTCATTTTATAAGGAGGTTTGTGTCTAATTTTGCATAGATTACATTGCCTATCACTTATATATTGAAGAGGGACCAAACCATCAAGTAGGAGGAGAAGGTTGTGTAGGTGTTCAATGACATCAAGGGATATTTAAAGTCTGACCCTATTTTGGCCATCCTTGATTACACTAATCCATTTCATATATTCTCTTTTGCATCATACAATACTATTGTTGCTATCCTTTTTCAAAAGAATGAAGATGGTCATGAGTAAATAATAGCTTTCTTTAGTAAATCCATACAAGATGTTAAACTAAATTATACCATTATGGAAAAGCAAGCCTTCAATCTCTTTAATTATGTTTGATGTAAGGGCATCTTATAAATGCCCAAGATTTTTTCTAATAGTTAAGACCATGAGTAAAAATTTGAATTTGATTCCATTAGATGTTTTCCCACCAAAACTAATTTTTAAAATTTCAAAGTGTTATAGTGGGTCCAAGTAACTATTGTTGATATGTAAATGGATACCAATTGATTTAATAGACATTTATGATCTTATAAAAGGTCTTAAGAGTGGTTATGAGTCATATGTTAAGTTATAAGTCTGAGGTGATAGTCATAATGGCCATCACCCTACATAGTCTAGGAGTGTTGAAGAGTTTATTGAATCAAGAGACCATTATAGATATTGTTTAAGAGTTATGTTCATGTAAAATGGAGATATGTTTTTTTGTGGTCCATAGGAAGGAGGAGATGATGAAAATAGATAGATAATGAAGATCTACCAAGATTTATGACGACTATGTTTGTGTAATAAATTAAAGATTCATATGAATATAATGGTAATAAATGATTTGGTTCAGTATGTACTTGAAGGTATTTACATATTAAGGATTTATTATCAGAGATGAGTATACAAATATTCATGAGCAAATCTGATTACCTTGAATTTAATATATATATATATATATATATATATATATATATATATATATATATATATATATATATATATATATATATATATATATATATATATATATATATATATATATATATATATATATAGTGTTTGTGATCTAGAAGTAGGAAAATTTTTAATGTAATGAATTGTATTGATAATTTTTTTGAAGAATTATGTGACTTGATAAGTGATATTTAAACCTTGGTGGTGCTTCAGGTAATTTTCATGTTGATATCAAAAACTTGATTTGCAATAAACATTTTATAATGTATTTTGATAGGCATAGTCAAATAAGAAGTGTGTTCTTGTGTTGATCAAGTTGGAGAAAATAATAAGGAACAAGATGAAAGGAGACACTATGAAATATTTTTTTGATGAAGATAATATATAATTGAATAGGTAAGAACCCATGGTGATTCTTTAAACCTTGTTGCAATCTAAATAAATAACCCCTATTTTCCTGTGGCATGATTATTGTTTGAAACTGTGTAGTCATTTTAAGTAGAAGAAGTAACTTTGCATTTATTTCTAAGATATTTTGGGTATCAAGTTAAGTTTTTTTAATGTTTTTTAAGGTTTACTAATCCTCTTGTTTTAATTTGACTTTGATTTGCTCAATTTTTTATAATATAGACTTGTAGATAGTCAGTTTCTTGACTCAGTCAAGCATGTTTTGAGATGGAAAGTTAAGACAGTGGATTGGAAAGAATTATATAATGCTTGGGAAATGTTTTAAATGGTAATATAGACTTGGTAGACCTTATTTTTCCTTTTTAAACCTTCTAAATCACTCACAATGGAATTTATAGTGCTCTTACATTGTCTTAGGCCCCTAAAAAACCTAAACTAGGGTTTTAGCAATATCTTTATTTATAACAATAAAAATTACTTGAAATTATTTAATCACATCATATTTGAAGTTTTATAATGTATTATCATGGTTTTATAGCCGTATGGATCAATTTGTATGGATTTTTAGTGACTGAATTAAATTAGGCCTAGAAGAGACCTAGTTAGGATAGGCCAAAGAAGGAAAAGAGATGTGATATAAGAGAGAGATTGAAATAAGAGTGGATTAATTTAAAGGAGGAAAAAGGGTGTCAAAAAAATTTAATACTTTGACTTGGTTTATTGTGCATTGATCATACTAAGGAGGTTTGTCCATTAGGAGGGTTAATTGGGGTGTCAAGTAAGCCTACAGGTACAAAAATTTACAAAATAACCTAACCTAAAATTTTGTGTGAAGAAATATAATGGAGAATGGTACTCAAAAATATATTTTATTTCCTAGATTAGATGGTTTATGGAACAAAATATTGGATTTGTACTGAAGTAGGGTTAGAAGGCTTGGCAAAATAATAAGTTGAATATTGATTGAAAATGAAGGTGATGGATGATGGAATTGGTTTGATATGGTTTAAAATAAGGTATTATAATTTTTTATGTCTTATAAATTTTATGAAGCAGGAGTTTGTGTTTTGGTCCATTTGGACAAGATAAGCCTAGTGTTGGCTAAGGAAGATTTCAAAGTTTACAAGTAAACTATAAGAGATATGAAGGTTGATGAATGATATCTATATCATTTTGGTATCATATCCATCTAAAATTTTTGGTAATAGTTTTATATAGGTATGAACATGGTGATTAATTCTTGTTACATGTGGATAAAGAATATGTAGGTATGTAAGGAGGTAAGCTGTATGGAGATTTGTTGAAAAATAAGAGAGAGAGAGAGGTAAGTCGACCTAAAAATTTTCAAAATAATACTAATTTTATATGGTTAAATGTAGGTAAATAAATGTAAAGTAAATTTCATGATTGGGAAGAATAATATGATGCATGTAAGAGTGAAAGTACAACTAAATATGAGGTGTTTGTTTACCCTCAAGACAGTGAACTACATGATGAAGAAGAGTAGAAAGAAGAAAATAAAATAGTATGTGATTCAGGAAATAAATTACATATAATATTTGATGAGTATTTTAAATATGAATATGATATTTTATATAAGGATAAAATAGTCTTGTTTAAAGAGTTTATTATATCATCTAAGAAGAAAGAATCACATGAAGTGATTAAAGAAAGATAAGAATAACTAAAGGAAGATGCAACTAAAATAATAGTCCATTAAATAAAGATATAATGTGATGAGTTAGATGATTGAATAGTCAAATAATGAGAAATTATAATACAGGATAGGAGGAATGAGGATGTTGATAACAAGACTATAAAAAATGAAGAGACCTTAGGATGGTTAAAAGAGGAAGATAATATGATGTGGATTAGATATGCTAATGAAGAGGTAGAAATAACAATGTTAGAGGAGGTCATAAAAAGAGAATGGGAATTCATGCTCAATGGGAAGATTGAAAAGGATCATGAAATAAATAAAAGAAAGAAGAGTGATTTTAGGTTCAAGTAGTAGTATAATGAACAATAGGAGCAAGAAAAAAGTATCACATGGATGAGGAAGTAGAGGCATACGCATGGTAACAAAGAAATACACATATGTATGAAAACTTGAATGAAGAAGATTATTGGTGTCAAGTTATTTTTTCACTTAGGGGTATGATGTAGGGGCATCTTAGAAATGCCCAAGATTTGGTCGAATAGTCAAGACCATGAGTTGAAAATTTTAATTTGAGTCTATTAGAAGTTTTCCCACCAAAACTAATTT
>JARHVA010007976.1:0-30000 GCA_037957365.1 Torreya grandis | reverse complement strand
TAGGAAAGTATTCTAAAGAAGCAAACTAAAGATAAACCAAGACTGTAAATCAAGATTAAATATAAAAGAAGGAAAAACATTATAAAACTTAAGAAATAAAGAGAAATGATCAATCTCAGAATGAAACAAACCTATAGCTTGTTAGATTTAACTAACAAGAAATTTAATGACTTAAATAAAAAACTAGAGTTAAACTAAGAAATAGAAAGTAGGCTAGTTAAACTACTTATCAAGATGAAAAATAATCTAACTAGGATAAACAAGAACTTAAAGATCAAACTGAATCTAAGATAAAACTATATAAGAAAAAAAAAACTAAGAAACTTTAACAGAAAAAGAAAACAAAATCAAAGTTATAAATAATTTAAAATCTATCTAAACTAAAACTATATAAGCTAAAACTAACGATATAAGAAGGTATTGAATAATAAATCACAAAATAAAAATAAGATATTATATAAAACTAGGCTAAAATAGATATTAATCTAAATATTTAAAATCATTCTATAGTAAATCAAAACAAATTAAGAGAAAAATATAATGATCAAAGAAAAAAGAATACCAAATAGAACTAATTTAAGAAGTAAAGAACAAAAATAAACTAAACTATTAGAATAGAAAACTATAGATTAAAACTATATCTAATAAAAGAAACCAGATTTAGAAGAAATCTAAAGGTTCTATTTGTATTGAATCTACAGTCAATTAATTACAAAAGATGTGTAAGTTTCAAGATGAGAGTCTTGTAAGCAGAAAAATATTAATTTCATTGAGAAAACCAACATCTTTTCTCTACAAAACTTTGAATGACAAATTTTCAATTGAATAGATCAATTAAATGGTGTGAAATGCCATAAAGATCATCATTATTCAAGTTGAATACTTGAAATCTTTGCATATGAATGTGAATAAGAATCATCAAAAGATATTAAACTTAGTAAACTTTAGATAATTAGTAATAGATGATAAATATAACTAGATATCTGTATGTTACATAAGTAGTTATTCAATTGTCAAATAAAATACCATTAGTCTTCAATACCTCTTGTGATTCTATCTTCAAATGAATGATTGATCTCTTTTCATACCCTAAACATAGTTGTGAAATAAGTTATAACTAATTTTAGTTAGTTATTGGTTAATGTTAACTAATTGACTTTTAACAAAGTGAATTCTTACCTAAATTTAGTTAAGAAGAAATTTAATTAAGACTTTAAAAGTCTTAATTTGATCAAGATATTTAAAATAATAAACCTATGGTAGTAAACCTTAATGGGTGGGGACTCCTATTAATTAATAATATAATAGAATACACATAAATCATAAAATAATAAATAAAAAATTTATAAATTATACTCATGTTTAGACTATAAGACATTTTTAATTAATTTTAAGCATATATAATTATATAAAAAATTCAAAATTAGTTTATTTACTAATATTACCAAAATTTATCAATTCCAAAGTATCAAAGTGTCAAGCTAAATTATCAAGCTTTGCATGAAATAATTCAACATTCATTTATAAAATCATCTTGTAGATAACCAATAGTCATCTGAATCCTATAGCACTTTGATCACTTATTTGTCTTATTCATAAAGAAAAACATTTTACTCAATCTCAGTTTTAGGAAATGGTAGAAACCTAGTCTCTAAGTCAAATGTGCTATTATCAACTTCCAACTTTATTCTTTTTATCACCCTAACTTCTTTGGGTGCTTCAAGTTTAGTCCTTTTCATAGTAGTGCCCTTTTTGATAGTTTAAGGTGGAATTTTTATGGTTTTATTTCTATTGACATACCCTTGCCCTATAAAACTTAGTTTCTTAGTCCTCAAAAGAGATTCATTATAGGAATCTAACAAATTCAACTTTATACATTTTCCACAAATTTAGTTTGCATTAGAAGGGGAAGGTGTATCTAAAAGAAGAGCCATTTTCCCATGGTCCTTAGCATGGGTTATTTTTAATTCAAGCTGATTGGATTAATTAATGGGGAAATGATTGGTAGGAAATGGATCATCAATTGGTTCATGTCTAAAATTAGGGGGTTGTAGTGGATGAGGATCATGCTCTAAGTGATGAGAATAACTACTTTAGAAATGTGAATGAGCTCTAAATCATTTGCCATGAAAAAACTTATGACCTGTATAGCCTCTATTAATTAGCTTAATAGGAAGATTATTCAATATATTTCAAAATTCTAAGTCATAGTCATCAAAGTCAATAGACATCTTGTGCCCCTATAGAATATAGGCCTAAAACATCCTACATGAAATCCAAACCTATTAAAACCTCTACTAGAACCTTACTAACTACCACAACTATTGGAACTTCTCCCCCATCTTGCATTATTACTCTCAATTGGCTCATCACAATTAGACATACTAAAATTCTAAAATATAGCAGCAAAATATATGTTTGGAAACAAAAGTCCAAGAAAACCTGAAAAAGGATTTTAAAAACTGCATCACACTAAAATACACTTTACTATTTCTAAATTCAAGCTATAGGAAAATGATATCAATTTTAACAAATTTTAATCTCAATATCCATCCTTAAATAAAAATTCAAAACCTCAATATTGAGATAAAAGTTCAATTATAACTTCACGATTTCAAACATCTTAGAGTCCATTCCAAAACTATATATATATATATATATATATATATATATATATATATATATATATATATATATATATATATATATATATATATATATATATATTTGTGCCATTATCATTTATCACACATCTTACTTATTTAACTTTGGATTTTCACAAAACAATTGCAATTCACAAAATTGTCGAAAACATTTACACTAAAACTAGTCTAGATTTTCATATGATTTTTATCATATCAAACCAAAAGGATTATCAACTAAAAATAATCATTATCACGACCCAAATAATGCTAAAATACACACATATTCATGAGACCATAATCATTTAAAACATGTCAAAACTAATCTTTAAAAAAATGTTTAATGCAAACTAACCAAATTATGTAGAACCATTTCATCATTTCTTAGTCACTTCATAATTTCAAACATATTCATACTAAAACTAACCGTTATTACCTCAAATAAACTTTAAAGACTTCGATATGTATTTTGTAAAACCAATCAAATATGTAACAAAACTATATGTACTAAATTGTCTTATTAATTTATGAGTTTATTAGCATCACCATTTCAAACTTGTTTAACTTTGTCTAGGAATTTACCCAAACATTTTCCACAAAGATAACCCTAAGTCTATAACTAATTTTAACCAAAGGCATCTACATGCTCACTTCTCTACAACACTCCAAAATAAATACCAAAAATATTATATTAATGAATACTATTGGCAAAGAATTGAAGTCTATTTGATAATCTATAGATTTTTTATAGAATTGTCACTATTTCAACCCAAAATAGAACAAAAAGATGCATACAAAAAAGTTATCCAAGTGATTCCATGGATGAAAACCCTAAAAATCCAAAGATTCAAGCATGACAAAATATCAAAAACTCCAATATTTCACATGCAACCAGCAATTAATCTCTTCCACTATTTCAAATTCAATGAAATCTGATTCGAAACATGTTTTTAATGACAAAATTTTAAAATACAAAAATTAAGCCTTGTATTTCAAACCCAATATCAGTAATTTTCCATTTATTTAATTTTTAAAACACATCATATTTTATGCACATAACCCTAACCATTTTCAACACAATCGAGCTTCCAACATGTTATAAAAATAAAAAACCATCAATAGAAATAAACTAGTCCATATATCTTTTCAATACCAGCTTCGAAAGTGAGATAAATTATTTCCATTCTGAGATTATAAATGAAGTAGATAACCCTCTACATGTGAATCCCAAATACTTTTATCTAACCTTTTCTTCAAACTTTACTCAATCAAGTAGAGATAATTTCAAACAAATATTATTTTCTATTCATAACTGCATGTACATATTTTTAGAAAACACAAAGCCATGTAACCAAAAAACAATAACTTATCTTCAAACCTTCTGAGTGAATATAAATTCATTCCAAGGTCATGATGAAAAGCTCATATATATCTTCATGCTAGTTTTGAGTTTTAACATCCCAAATAAACCCATAAAACAAATTGATAACCTTTTCAACCATGTAGAAAATAAAAAAATCAAATTATTAACCAACATTATCACAAATTCAAACACATCTGCATGTGAAAGATTCAATGAATATTTCAAATACATCCCTTATTATTTTATTTTAAACCAAAAACTAAGAACTAAAATACTGAAAACCATGTAAAAATTTATCTTTTCATTTTCAAATTTCATTATTCCAAAGAATTTTTGAAATGAGACTGATAAAAATTTCCATGTTCATACCTAGTTTTCATGCTCAAACCCTTGCCAAATATTCTCTTCAAGCCTTGTTCTACAACTAACCAACAATCCTAGTAGAGCTTCACTCTTGCTTATAGCTTGAAAATGAATGAACATAATGAATAAAACAAACCTTTTATTTTCCACCTTGCAACCATAAGGGACTCGATGACATGTTTGGTTGTTATTTTCCAACATTAACTATGGCATACTTAGCAATCTTACTAAGTTATTTTGTCAACCTTATCAAATCTAACAATTAACTAATCTTCATACTAAACACTTTGAAAAATTACATCAACCAAGGAGGTTTATTAGTCATCAATGCCCAATTACTATCAAATCTTTGAATAATTTCAAAGCACTATGCATATACAATAAAACTTAAATGCACTCACCAACTCACCTTATACATGGTTTAATCTACCAAGTGGTGTCTAGCTCGATCCACTATTTGCCTCATCACCTATCAAAGGGTCTCGTGACTAATGCATTTCATAAAATTATTAACAATACTGAATAGCTAAAAAAATGACCAAGGTCCTTAGAGATATACCCATTTCTCATCCAATATTTATATTTTACAAATGTATAAAATGTATTAAACAATGCTAAAACCTTGAACTTGTTTCATGGCCAAAAAAAGATATTTGACACTTGTGGATAATGTTAGGGCTAATACTAATTCATATGCAACACACCACAATGAATTATCCCTAAAGATAAAATACACCATGAATTCTAAAATAGGTCTCTTTAGAAAATTTGTACATGAATGCAAAATTTATACAAATAAATCTCCTTGTGCCCATGTTCTAGTAAAGTGAACCTCTATGATAATTTTAAAATTTTGAAAATTGTATCTAAATTATCCATCTTCAAGATACCAAGACTAAAAAATATGCTCTAGAACTATCCTAAACCGAATATGACTATGCTCTTAAACTTGAAATAGCTAGACTGAGTATGCTAATTAGATTTCTAGATATTGCACCCTAAATTTAGATGTAGAATTAAAAAAAATAGACTCTCATATAAATATGATAAATTATTGAACTATATGAGGCATATTAATATCTCACATAACCAACATATCAAGTAGTGAATAAATTGAGCTATACATTTTTAAAATTATCTTTTGATTGAAACAAGTTTGCATTGTAGTGTATTTCAAAGAATCATATCACCACTACTATCTGAATCATAAATCAAAGGTATTCATGAAGATCAAAACATTACCATAGATCATCAAATATGAGTAAGAACTAAAAATCCATGCAACAATTGAAACTACCAAAATATACTGAATATGAGTAACAGAAAACTTATCACATCTATAATCATATATTCATATTTTATTCATTTATCCATCACGATCTTTGAAACCAATTAAAATAGAAATAAAACCTATCAAATAATCATTATAATTTCATAATAAAACGTGCATCTAAAATTAATATTAATCAATAGGGTGATTGACATAGTTTTAGGCTTTATGACAAGGTCATCTCTATGACAAGAAGTATAGATTTTTAAAAAAGTGTAGGGGGTATAGAAAATAAGAATAATACTAGCAACCTTGCTAGTCAATTTTGTGAAATAAATTTGATTAGCAATAAATTGCCTATTATATAATACATTTTTCCTTGAGAGTGTAATCCAGAAAAATCATTTCTCAAGTAGCTAAGTGTGAACCCCTTAAATAGTGAATTTAAGCAAGCGATGAATTATTTGGATAGTATGGCATGTAGAAATGGAAATGAATAACAAAGAAGTTTTGGCTAGATTCATAAAAATTTACAAATTCCTTAGAAACAAAATTTAAAAATGAAGTATTACTTATACAACCAAATATAAGATAATGATATTATTTATTTATTAAGAAACTCTAAATTTTTAAGAGTAACTTCTAAAAATGAATGATAATTACAATACTTTCACAAATTCTTGCATTCTTACTTCATAATGTGATATTCCTCGTTCCACAACCTTCATTGTGTTGATGTTGAAGGAGCAACGTCAGGCTCCCACTTCCATCCCAACTTCTTGTATCTTTTAAAGACATGATTTATTTGGTGTAGGCCAACAAGTAGATTAAAGAGATGCATCTCTTTCCTCTCACTTGTATATATATATATATATATATATATATATATATATATATATATATATATATATCTTTCCTCTCACTTGTGTATATATATATATAGATAGTGATTTCTCATTATTCAAGATATGGAATCATAAGTATAATTCACAAGACAAAGAAGACTTTTAAGGATCAAATCAAGTTATTTCAAGAGTAAAATTAGATTTATCAAGTGTGATCTTATTCATTGTGATTCAAGAAGTTAAGCCATACCTGTAGGTCTTAGATTTGGCCATTGTAAAGCAGATTTTTGTTCTTATCATTCAATAGAGAGTATCTTGTTGTGTTTATTGTTCATTGTGTTGCATTTTTTGAATGTTTCAATTCTGATCATAAAAACTAACATGGTATTAGAGTAGGTTTGAATAAGATCATGATCAGATTTGTCATTGCAATAATACTATATTGTTCTTTATATCCCCTATCTATTTGTATTTTAGTCAAGATGGTGAATAGTCTAAAAATAGAGGATAGACTCAAAGGAGTATCCAACTTCACATAATGGAGGTTTAGAATCATAATTACCTTAGAAGAAAATGACTTGGCTGAGTTTGTGGAAACCAACATTCCTGAACCTTTGGAGGAAGAAGAGAAATTGCAGTTGAAAAAGAAAAACTAACAGTTCAAATCCAAAACCCCAAGGAATGATTTGTGTTCCAAGCCATTAAATGTGGACAGGGATACATTTTCTTCCAATTTTAAACATGTTTTTAAGGGTAGGGACTTGACAATTTCACCAAAACCTAGATTCCCATATCATTATTATTCACTCAACCATCTAGATCGTGTGGAGCCCCCCTCTGTGAAGCAATTTTTGGCTTCGAGGAGTCATTTGCTAAGGACCCAAAAGAGCTTCAAGTGGGTTGGACTTACACTAGTGCCAAAAGGGTTTGCAGAGGAGATGGTGTGGAAATAGATGACATGGTTGACATAGGGTAGGGGTTATGTCTTGAGGGTCATTGAAATGATACAATAGAAGAAGATGCTTTAGGGGTTGTGAGAAAATATGATGATGATCCTAGGCTAAAAAATTATATAATTGTGGACTGTGATGATTACGATGATGATGGATTCTTGTTTGAATCCATTGAAGGCCATGGAATGACGGGATCTAGATTGAGGAAAGCTCAGTGGATGAATCAGATGTGAATGTGGAGGATGATCAGTGTATGGAATTATTTGCAAAGGATGAGGTTGCTAAGAATGATAATCTAGAGTTTTATGTTGAGTTCATTGGCCATGACATGGAAAATAATTCATATGCTTATGATCAATTTGTAGAAATCTTGGTGGATATGTCCAACATTGAGGTGAGGGCTCATGAATCTTTGGAATTATTTGCTAAGGATAAGAATGGTAAAGACTATAATCATGATCTTCTTGTTGAGGCATCTTCTCATGATATGGATAGCAAATGGGCTGGTTATGATCAAATTGTAGAAACTTTAGTGGATGCCACTCATGTTAATGTGAGGGCTGAGGAATTTATGGAGTTATTTGTAGAGGATGAAGATCATAAAGATGATAATAATGAAGCTGATGTTGAGATGTCTACCCATAATATGGAAAAGGATTTTCATGATCATGGTCAAAGTGAAGAAAAAACATGTTTTATGTAGGTAAATGATATTAGATCTGAATGTTGCAGCAAGATAGAAGCTGATGATGTTCTGGATGTATCATTCTCTATAGTCAATGCATGTCTTAAAGAAGAAGATGACTATAATTTGGAAAGCTTTGAGGGTGGACCTGTTTCTAAAGTATGTGACAATGATCACATAGAAAAGTTTGTTGTCTATCAGGATGGTTATGATCAAACTGAAGAAACTAAATTGTGGTGTTTTATTCAGGTTAACACCCTTGGAACTAGATGCAATAGTCATACAAAGCCTGATGGCATTCTAGATGTATCATTCTCTCCAATAAATAAATGTCTTAAAGATGTCATGAAATAAGAATATGACTATGCTTTAGGAAGATGGGAAGGCTTATTTATTTTTGGATTTTGTGCTAATGATTACATAGAGATTTCTACTAGATGTGATGATAATTATGGTCAAAATGGGGCCCCTAAACAATGGTGTTTTATTTAAGTAAATTTTATTGGACCTAAATTTGATGGTCTACCAAAAGCATCATCTTTTAAAGTAAATTCATCCCTTATAAATAAAGTCAAATAGGAAGATGATTGCATTTCAAAAATCTCTGAGTGTGGATCTATTTCTGATGTCAGTGTTGATGATCACATAGAGTAGTCTATTAGCTGTCAGGATGATAATGATCAAATTGAAGACACTGAGCAATAATGCTTTATTTTGATAAATGCTCTTGGAACTGATTGTAGTAGTCATATAGAACCTAACATTCTACCTAACATATCATTCTATGAAGTCAATTCCTGCCTCAAAGATGAGGTGAAAGAAGAAACCAACTATGTTTTAGGAAGATCTGAGGGTGAATCTACTCTTGAAGTTAATGCTAATGGTCATACAAAATAGTTTGTTAGCTGGGAAGATGATCAAAGTGGTAATGATAGACCAGATGAAATTATTAAGCATCATAGCAACAAATGTGATGAGTTTGATTATTCTTAAAGTGAAGATGGCAAGCTAAATAGTTATATCTAGGTTGACATTTTTGGTATGGAATGCAACAGTGATACAAAGGTTGATAGTCCACCAGATTTAGATATTGAACCTAGTGATGTTTCTAAACAAGAGATCAAAGAAGAGTGCATTTATATTGTAGGAATCATATTTGATGGATTTGATGATAACTATAATATCATAAGACTATTTGTGGAATACAAGGATGGAATTAGTAGGGAGAGTGAATCATATTACTCTATATAATTCAATAGTCATACATACGTTGACAACCCACTGGACAAATCTCTTTTTGAGTTCAGTGTAAATTCCAAATTTTAAGAAGACAAAGACATAAATACTTTAGCTGGTGGAGAGGACATATGTGCTTATAAAATTCATGGTAATTATTTTAAAGAGCAACATTCAGAATCTAAGGATTCCATAAATGATAATGTAAGAACAACCAGTGATTATGATGCTGACCACAGCATGGACAGTGAGCTATCTGAAGAAATGAGAGAAGAATGTTGTAATAGTTCTAAGATGCCTCTAAAAGAATCAAAGTTTTGAGATCCAAAAATTGAGGGGATTACACCTCTGAAGGATTTCATAACTCTTGCATTGAAGTAGGAATAAGAGGGAGTTTTGTGTCCCTTACAACCCTCAATAGAATGGTGTTGCAGAAAGGAAGAACAGATCTATTGTAGAAGCCACCAAAGCTATGATTGATAATGAGTTCTTCTCTATGAAAGAAGTTTGAGGTGAAATCTCTTGATAATGAGTTATTTTCTATGAGATAATTTTGAGGTGAAATCCCTTGATAACTAGTTCTTCTCTATGAGAGAAGTTCAAGGTAAAATCCCTTGATAACGAGTTATTCTCTGTGAGAGAAGTTTGATGTGAAATCCCTTGATAATGAGTTCTTCTCTATGACAGAACTTCAAGGTGAAATACCTTGATAATGAGTTCTTCACTGTGAGATAAGTTTGAGGTGAAATCCCTTGATAACAAGTTCTTCTCTGTGAGAGAAGTTCGAGGCGAAATCCCTTGATAGTGAGTTCTTCTCTATGAGAGAATTTTGATGTGAAACCCCTTAATAACAAGTTCTTCTCTATGAGATAAATTTGAGGTGAAATCCCTTGATTCCACCCTCTAGGAGAGCCATGGTAGATGCCATGTAAGTGATGAACACTTTTACATAGTATACATTGATGTAGCCATTGTGTTTGACATCATGATGAGATGATATGTCTTAGGCAGCTGGAACTATCCTCCCTAGATTAGAGGGAGTGTTGATGTTGAAGGAGTAGCATTGGGCTCCCACTTCTAGCCCAACTTCTTGTATCTTTTAAATACATGATTTGTTTGGTGTAGGCTGATAGGGAGATTGAAGAGATGCATCTCTTTCCTCTCACTTATATATATATATATATATATATATATATATATATATATATATATATATATATATATATATATATATATATATATATATATATATATATATATATATATATATATATATATAGTGATTTCTCATTGTTTAAGATATGAAATCACAAGTATAATTGACAAGATAGAGCATACTTCTAAGGAGTAGATAAAGTTATTTTAAGAGTAAAATTAGTTTATCAAGTGTGATCTTATTCATTGTGCTTCAATAATTGAAGCCGTACCTTTATATCTTAGATTTGGCCATTGTAAAGTAGATTGTTGTTCTTATCATTCAATAGGAGTATCTTGTTGTGTTCATTGTTCATTATGTTACATTTTCTAAATGTTTCAATTATGATCATCAAAACTAACACATTGATAATTTAAAAACAAATAATATCAAAGCAAAACAAAACACAATACAAAATAGAACAACAAATTGAAATAATAAAATAGAGGAAAAAGGAAAAAACCAAAATAGAGTAGAAAAAAAAGCAAAAAGAGAAACAAACATGTAATTAGTCATGAAATAATGTTAGTTTATGGTTATTTACTAAATAACACAACCAATTTGCTTCAAGATATTTAAGATGAGAAGCATTATTACCAAGAAATATGGAAATGTTGTAATGTCCAATCCATATTGTATCAAATTTATGGTGTTTTCCATGGTCCTTATGGGCTTTATCCCAATATAAAACTAAATCAACAACATTAATTTTTTTACTATAAACCTTTCTATCGAAAAAAATAATTAACTTTTACTTAGCCTTCTCTAATTTTTGTAATGCTATTGCCTTATATTCATCAAGAAATACTAAATCATGCAATCTTTGTTTAATTAAATTCATATCTTTAGCTACTTATTGTAAAGTAGTCATAGCTAAATAAATAATTCTATTGGTAAAGTAGCTTCAAACCTATATGTTAACATGAAAGGTAAATAACTAGTTGATACCATAAAAATAGTCCTATCAGCGCATAAGGCTTAAAAAATCTTAAGATGTCAATTCCTTTTATTATCACAACCTAACTTTTTCATATTAAAAATTAGATTTTTATTAGTGGACTCAGCTTGTCCATTTCCTAGTGGATAGTACTTTGACAAATGACTAAAAATGATAGAATATTTTCCTAGAAATTTTTAAAAATTATTTTAAACAAACTAGGGTCCATTATCTAAAATAATCTCATATGGAACTCCAAATCTAGAGAAAATATAATTTTATAAAAATAAAATTACTTCACCTGTTATTAAACTTTTAAGATCTTTGGCTTTAGTCCATTTGGTAAAATAATTTTAGACTATCAAAATTTATCTATGGCCTATGGATGAAGGTGGATGAGTATTTGAAATAAAATAAATGCCCATTTAATAGAAGATTTTTAAGAAATGACTAGATTTAAATGTATTATAGTTAGTTTATCCCTTCCAACAAATAGTTGACAAGGCATACAAGAATGAATTAACTTATAATCATCTTGAAATAAGGTAGGCTAATAATAACCAGCCCTCAAAATCTTATAAGCTATTGTTTTTGCAGTATAATGTCCACCATAATTCCTTTTATGGTAACCCCTAAAAACTTTCTGAGTTTGATTATGAGTAAAAAATATTAATAATACACCATCATGATTATGACAAAATAGGAAATTTTCTAGTAAACAAAAATTTATTATTTTGAGCCTTAATGAACGTGTTTCTTTCTTGTTTAATTTATTAGGGAAAGATTGATTTTGAAAATAATAAATCAAATCATGATACCAGTCATCTTTAACCAATAAATAGTTCTATTCATTCATTTCATGACCAAACTTAAAACTTTTATAAAATTTGGTAACTTTCATGGTTTTAAAGTGTGGTTTTGTATTTAATTTTTCATCAATTGACAGATCTAGAATATCAATATTTGTGGTGGTATTCCTAGCTAATTGTTTTGATAATTTAGTTCCTTTAATAATTTTTGAAGTTTTAAATTCAAGATCAAACTCATGAATATACAAGATTTATTTAGCAAGCCTTCATTGAATAGTTGGCTATTTTAAAAGATATGATCAAATAGGTACATTATATCATAAAAAAACCTTATTTTATATTAGTAAATATTAAACCTTAATTAAATAAGAAACGAGTGAGAAAACAAATTTCTCGATAAGAGGGTACCTAGTTTCTACATCTTTGAAGACTTGGTTCATATAACTGATAGGTTTCTCTTCATTACTTTCAAACTCTTTAGTTATTATAGCTATTATTTCCTTCAAAATATAACTAATGTGATAATAAATGATCTCTTTATATCAAGTTTATAAAGGATAGGAGCACTTACAATTACATCTTTGACAAAATTAAAAGCCAACTCAGGATTTTCATCCCAAATGTATATTTTATCATTCTTAAGGAATAATTGTAGAGGATTAGATTTGTCATCAATATTAGAAATAAATTTCCTAAAAAAATTAATCCTACCAAAAAATGATCTTAAACTTCATTGATCCTTAGGAGGATGCAGTTCTTTTATAGCTTTTACACATTTAGGGGCAATTGAAATACCTTATTTAGAGATTATGTGGCCTAACAAATTTCTTTCAATCATACAAAAAATAGATTTCTTTGGGTTTAAATAAAAACCAAACTTTTTACATCTTGTGAATACTTCACGAAGATGATCTAAATGCTTTTTTCTTTTCTTAGAATGAATGATAAGATCATCTAAATAAACTTGAATAGCAATGCCTATCAAATAATCAAGTGTATCATGTATATCCCTTTAAAAAGTGGTTCCTACATTCATCAATCCAAAGGGCATTTGGCTGTAAGTAAAATTACCTCTACGAATAGTGAAAGTAGTCTTATGTCTATCATCAAGATTCACAAAGATTTGATTATAACGTAAAAGTCTATCTAAGAAATACATCATTTTAGATTTTTTAACCTATTATAAGGTTTGATCTATGCTAGGTAGAGAAAAATTATCTTTTACATATTCTTTATTTAAATCTCTAAAATTTACACAAGTACTAGATTAGCTACCTATTAATAATATGTTATAGGAAAAATGACCCCAACATCGATCATTTTATCCAACTCTTTATTAATGGTGTCCTCTAACAAAGGGTGGATTCTTCATATTTTCTACCTGATAGGTTTGATACCATGTTTAATAAGAATTCCATGTTTAGTAATACTAGTTGCATAACCATTAAGATCCTTGTAAGGCCAAGCAAAGATATCTATAAATTCCTTAAATAATTCTATGAACTTGAATTTTTCATTTTCACTTACCTAATTTTCTAAATAAACATACTTAGGATCTTTTTCAATACCTATATTATGGTAATAGTCTCACCATTGATTTTTCTTGATGGTTCTTTTTATTCTAGAGATATTTGGTTGATCATTCAGTGAAAACATAGATTCTAAGCTTACTAAACTAATAGGGAATTTGTTAGTACTTATTTGTAGATAATTTTCATAATTAAATACATAATAATCATTATTTATGTCATTATCTTTAAGAAATGAATCTATATGCTCATCACAACTAAACATAGGTCAACTATCATTTAGATCAGGAATCTTAGGGTGGAAAAGTTTAACTAAAGGAAAATAAATAGTGGGTTCAATTTCACTCAAAGTTGGGTTAAAAGCATAAATTACAAGTTTATCATATTTTACATTAAATTATATAAAAATATGTGTGATATTGAAGGCTTCAAACTGATCAATTAAAGACCAATATTTCTATGTATAGTGATATAAACAACTTTGATTAGTTTTATAAAAAATTTGAACTTATCTCACTACTATCTCTGAATTTCCAAAAACTTCTGAATACTTCACATTCAATTCTATGGATTTTTCTAATCCTAAACATAATTATTCAAATACTTATATATTATTAGTGTTTTCAAAAAATAATTTGAAATCATAATGAAAGATCTTACCAACAAGAGATATGAGACAAATTCTATCTCCATTACCTTATTGAGAGTAAGCCCCATCAAAGTAATGGGACTATAAAATGTCTTTTTAAAATATTTTTTCATATTGATTTTTTGATTCATCTACATTCATCAATTCATAAGTTTCAATACAAGTTTCAATTTAATAAATTTTAGAATAAGAAGGTGATTCAATTGAAGTACCATTAAAATCATCACTCTTAATAAATGTAATCTCATTATTAACCAAAACCCAAGTTATGTCTTTTCCAATGAAAGATTCAATGGATTTTTACCAATCCCTTCCTAAAATAATTACATAATTACCAAAAATATCTAAGACTTGAATATTAGTCATACACCTAATATGCTCATCCTAGACAATTTTAATAACAATGTCACAAAACTTACCATAGTTTTTAGTTTGTCTAGAATCAAAACCAGTAAGTTTCCTACTATCTGCTTTATAAGATATACCCAACTGATCTATATTACATTTAAGAATGATATTTTTTGAATAACCCATATTTAAAATACAATTATGAATTATTTTATTTCTAATCTTAATAGTGACATAAAAAGGAGGTAAATAATCAATAAGGTGGTCAAAATGTTGATATAAATATGTCAAAAATTATTTTCCTCCTAAAAACATACATCATCTCTTGGATTCTTAACTAATTTATTTATCTTATCTAATAGCCCAAGAAGACTAACAACCTACAATAAAGAAAATCCATCTTTAATTGTTGATAAATAATCAATTATGTTATAATAGTTAGCATTGATTTATCTAAAATTCTTTGATTTATAAGATTAATACTAATCCTTATTATATCCAATTGAAAAAATATTACTTTGAGTATAATTATCATTAGAATTATTAGCATTATTTTGAGTTGATTTGTTTTTATCAGCTAAATAAGGTTTATCATATACTGATTTATTTTTATGTGCAGAATTATAATATTTACTCTTAGTATTTATAACATTAAAATTCTCATTTTCTTAAGGGTCATCAAGAGTGTTTATATTACAAGTTAAACCTTCAGTTATTTCATCTTTTCCTTGAAGAAGATACTTTTTAAACTTAATGACAAATTGAAATGCTTTAGGATTATGATCAACTTTACAAATATTGCAATAACACGAAATATCATCATTTTTCATGGCTTTATATGAACAAGAAGTTTTATCATTTAGTTGAATTTTAATAATGACCAAATCATTGCCTAAACTTTGTATTTCTTTCAATATTTTTTCATTATCAAGATTTAAGCCTATAGTAGAGCTATCTTTGAAACCTACATGCTTAAGCTCTTTTTTGTAATCAATACAAAATCTTATGGTTTCATCATATTTAGTAATATCTTTACCTTCCAAAGCTATTTCATATTCTAAAGCTAAATCATTGCAAAGATAAAGTTTAGACAACATCTTTAAAGGTCTTAGATCACCTGGAATCTTCTATCATAACTTGGTGAATCTAGAAACAAAATGATACATGGTTTCACTAGGATCCAAATAAATGTTTTAAATATCATTAACTAAGTCAAAATCTTCATTGGCCTTACTAAAAGACAACTCCAACTAGTCTTCTTCATATCTCCAATTATCAATAAAATTTGTATGCAAACTAACAAACACTTGATAAACTTTTACTTCTAATGTTTGTGAAAAAAACATAAATAATTTGTTTTACTAATTATCCCAAGATGAAAATAAAATAACCTACATTTTTCTAAGTGATCTTCCTAGGATTTTCTAGTAGCACCAGAAAAAATTTGTATGTTTTATCCTTTAAGAGAAGATAGCTTACCTGAATGATTTATGACATTGATTGGATTTGCAAAAATCCATTGTGTTATAGCTATTATATGATCTTCTCAATATTCTTATTCATATTCACCCTTAGTGAACTATTATACTTCTCTATTATTCTATAGTCTATGAAATAGATCCTCCAATCTCCATTTTTATATTGGTTATTTTCCCACTAGCTAATTTCATACCGATTGGTCTCTGGTTGGCTAATTCTTGGTTTCTAGATTACTTACTAACTAATATTCCATTAGAAATATTAGTAGATCCTATCTAAAAAGAGTGATTATTTTGAACCTAATTTTCTTTATTTATTTGTAGATTTGACAAAGCAATTTTAGTAAACACAATAAAATCATCAAATATAAAAGAATCAGATAGAAAATGAGTTATAGGTCTAGGACTATTAGTTAAACCTCTATTTATATCATATCAAATTATCATATTTAAGTTCAAAACATCACATTGAGTCTCATGTGTAATATTTGAATACCAATCAATTTTGAATTCAACAATTTCTTCTGCTTGATTTATAACTTCAATAACTTGATGAAAACTTTTAAGATGATTATACCAAGCATAACATGTTAGATTAAAAGAAACATCAACATGAATATATTCTAAATTTATTAACATTTAAATTATAGGAGGTTATTGATCTCTAATAACCATTATCAAGAAGAAAACAAAGCTTAAACTAATTTAGATTTCTGAATGATTTCTCTAGTGTAGTCACAATTTTTTTTGACAATAAAATTATGTTGTCAGTGAATCAAACCTTTCACCTATCGTAAAGGTCAAGTTGAAATATTACTATTCTAATCTTTGGGTTTCTAAAGGTTGATTTAAGATCCCAAAGATGTGAAGGGGTTTTTATTATAAATTATGTAAAATAATTAACAAGTTATCAAGATAACTTATTCTATTATAACAATCAAAAATCCATTTATCAAATCATAAATGAGTTTAAAATGAGAATCTATAATCTATTATATCCAATATAGAAAACCTATTTGTTAGATAGTCTCTTAAAGAATAGAAATATTATTCTATAATATATATTCAAATGATATCTTCACTTCTTGATTTCAATTATCTTATAAGTAAACCAAACATAAAAGAGATAGATAAAGGATAAATAAAGAGAGACAAACACCTAGGCAAAGAACAAATGATCTATAAAAAAACTAATATCAGAGAAAACACTTAATCCTAGATAAAAGAGAAATAAATTAGAACGGACAACAAATTCAGAGAAAATATATTTTAAAAGAAAAAAAAAACTTAAGGATCAACTAAGAAAACAATCTAAGTAAAAATGAAACTTGAATTATATAAATTAAAATAATTCAATATACAAACAATAATTAATCTAAAATTAACGGAACTAGAGGATTTAATTAGGAAACTATTCTGAAGAAGCTAACTAAAGATAAACCAAGACTATATATCAAGATTAAATCTAACGAAATGAATACCATTATAAAAATTAAGAAATAAAGAGATGATCAATCTAAAATTAAAACAAACCTATAGCATATTAGAATAAACAAACAAGAAATTTAATGACTTAAAAAGAAAACTAGAGGTAAAATAAGAAATAGAAAGTAATCTAGTTAAACTACTTATCAAGACAAAAAATAATCTAACTAAGATAAATAAGAAACTAAAGATCAAACTTAATCTAAGATAAAACTAAATAAGAAAAAAAAATTAGAAACTCTAACAAATAAATAAAACAAAATCAAATATGTAAATAATTTAAAATCTATGTGAACTAAAACTAGATAAGCTAAAACTCAGTATATAAGAAGGTATCAAATAATAAATCATAAAATTAAAATAAGATACTAAATATAAGTAAACTAAAATAGATATTAATGTACCTATTTAAAATTAGTCTATAGTAAATTAAAATAACTTAGGAGAAATCTGTAATGATCAAAGAAAAAAGACCAGTAAATATAAATAACTTAAGAACAAAAGAACAAAAATAAACTAAACTATTAGATCAAAAAAGACTATTGATTAAAACTATATCTAACAAAAATAAACCAAATTTAGAAGAAATTTGAATGTTCTATTTGTATTAAAGATAGATTCAATTAGTTATAAAAGATGTGTGAGTCTCAATATGAGAGTCATCTTAATAGAAAAAGATAAATTTTAATGACAAAACCAACATCCTTTCTCTACAATAATTTAAATGACAACTTTGCAATGAAATAGATCAATGAAATGTCATAGAATAGAAAAATGATCATCATTATTCAGGTTGAATACTTGAAATCTATGCACATAACTACATATAGAAATCATCAAAAGATATTAAACTTATCAAACTTTAGATAATCAGAAATAGATGATACATATAACTAGATATACCTATGGTTAATAAGTGATTACTCAACCATCAGATAATGTATCATTGGTTCTATCTGTAAAAGTTATACTATCTCAAAGAAGTTGTATGGTAAGAAGTGATAAATGATGGACTTCAAGAAATACATAAGTCTTCGATACTTGTTTGCTTCAAATGAATGATTGATCTCTTATTATACACTCAACTTAGTTGTGAAATAAGTTATAACTAACTTTAGTTAGTTATTGGTCAATGTTAACTAATTGACTTTTATAAAAGTTAATTAATTAGGTAAATTTAGTTAAGTGAATATTTAATTAAGACTTTAAAAGTATTAATTCTATCAAGATATTTAAAATAATAAATCTAGGGTACTAATCCTTAATGGGTGGGAACCAATATTAATTAATAATATAGTATAATACACATTAATCATAAAATAAAAAATAAAAAATTGATAATTTTTACTCATTTTTAAACCATAACACATTTTTAATTAATCTTAAGCATATATAATTATATCAAAAATTAAAAATCATTGTATTTATGAGTATTGCCAAAATTTATTCAAGTCTATAATATCAAAGTGTCAAGCTAGATTATCAAGCTCTGCATGAAATTTTTTAACATTTAAATAAAAAAACATTTTGTGGATAACCAATAGTCATCTAAATTTGATAGAATTTCAAATACTTGTTTGGTTTGTTCATGAAGACAAATTTTCTACTCCATCTCAGTTGCAAGAAATAACAACAACCTAGTCCTTGATTCATATGTGTTATCATCAACTTTGATCTTTATTCTTTTTATCAGCCTAACTTCTTTGGGTGCTTTATGCTCAGTCCTTTCCACACCAGTATTCCTTCTAATAGTCTGAGGTGGAATGTCCATTATTTTCTCTCTATTGACATACCCCTACCCTCCCAAACATAATCTCTCATTCCTCAAAAGAGGTTCACTATGGGCCCTTGACAATATTAACTTTCTACATTTACTACCAAGGTCTGCATTACAAGGGGAAGGTGTATCTAAAAGAAGAGTCATCATCCTAAGGTCCTTAGCATGGGTTGTCTCTAATTAAAACTATTTAGGTTGATTAATGATCAAATGATTGGTAGGTAATGGATCATCAACTGGTTCATCTCTAAAATTAAGGGGTCATAGTGGTAAGAAATGAGGATCATGCTCTCTAAGTGGTGAGAATAACTACTTTAGGAATGTGCACGAGCTCTAAATATTTTTCCACAAAAACCCCTATGACCTCTATAGCCTCTATTAACTAGATTAATAGGTATAGTATTCAATATATTCCAAAATTCTAGGTCATAGGCATCAAATTTAATATGCATCCTTGTGCCTCTATTGAATCTAGGCCCAAAACATCTTGCATGAAATCCATCCCTATTAAAACCCCTGCTAGAACCTAACTAACTACTACCTCTATTGGAATGTTTCCCCCATCCTCCATAATTATTACTCCTAGTGGGTTGGTCCCACCCATACATATTTAAAATCTAAAATATAGTATTAAAATCTAAGTTTGGAAATAAAATTCTAAGCAAAAATGAAAAATGATTCTAAAAATTGCATCACACTGAGATACACTTCACTATTTATAAATTCAAGCTATAAGAATCTGATATTAATTTCAATGAATTTTAATCTCAATATCCATCCTTAAAGAAAAATACAAAACCTCAATATTCAGATAAAAATTCAAATATATCTTCATGATTTCAAATATCTTAGAGTCCTTTCCATAAGTATTCAAACACACACACATACATACACACACACACACGCAGAGAGAGACACATACACACACACACAAAGAGAGAGAGAGAGAGAGAGAGAGAGAGAGAGAGAGAGAGAGAGAGAGAGAGAGAGAGAGAGAGAGAGAGAGAGAGAGAGAGAGAGAGAGAGAGAGAGAGAGAGAGAGAGAGAGAGAGAGAGAGAGAGAGAGAGATGTGTGTGTGTGTACCTTTATCATTTATCATAGTTGACTGATTTAACTTTGTTTTTTCATAAAATAGTTGAAATTCCAAAAAAAATTGAAGACATTTACATTGAAACTAGTTTATTTTTTGAGATGATGATTATCATATCAAACTGAAAGGATTATCAGCTAAAACCAATCATTATCAAGACCCCATGAATGCTAATAATGATACATATATACCTAATACTATAATCATATAAAACATGTGCGAATTGATCTTTACAAAAAAATTTAATGCATACTATCCTAATTATGTAGAACCATTTCATCACTTCTTAGTGACTTCATGATTTTGAATATATTCAAACTAAAAATGACCATTATTACTTCAAAAAAACTTTTAGAAATTAAATATGTAGCTTGTAAAACCATTCATATATGTAACAAAATTATATGTATTGAATTTTCTCATTAGTTTCTAAGTTTATTAGCATCACTATTTCAAACTTGCTTAACTTTGTCTAGGAATTTACTCAAACATTTTCCACAAAGATAAACACTAAGTCTATAACCAATTTCAAGAAAAGTCATATTCATGCTTACTACTCTATAATATTCCAAAATTGAGACCAAAAATATTATATTCATGAAGACAACTAGCAAAGAGTTGAATTCTTTCTGATATTTCTAAAAATTTTGTATAAAACTGTCACTATTTCAACCCAAAATAGAAAATCAACTACATATTGAAAAGTTATCCAAATTTTTGTCATGGACGGAAACCCTAAAACTCCAAATATTCAAGCCTGACACAATTTCAAAAAATCCAATATTTTACATTCAACCAACACATAATCTCTTCCACTATTCCAAATTCATAGAAATCTTCATCAAAATAGGGTTCCAATAGTAAAATTTGAAAATATAAAAACTTAAGCCTTGTATTTCAAACCCAAAAGCTATAATTTTCCATTTATTTCCTTCTCAAAAGATGTTACATTTTACTTATATAACCCTAACCATTTTTAACATAGCCAAGCTTCCAACATGATAAAAAAAGCCAAAAAATCCTTGATAGATATAAACAAGTCCATATATCTATTCAATACTTGATTCAAAAGTAAAATAAATTATTTCCATTCTGAGACTGTAAAAGAAGTAGAAAACCCTATGCATATGAATCTCAAAACCTTTTATCTAACCTTTTCTTTAAACTTCACTCAATCATGCAAAGACAATTTCTAAGAAATCTTCTTATTTTCTATTCATGACTACATGCACATATTTTTTTTTTAAAAAAAAAAGCCATCCAACTAAATAATAACAACTTATCTTCAAACCTTCTAGGTGAATATAAACTTTTTCCAAATTCAAGATGAAAAACTCACATATAACTTCATGTTAGTTTTGAGTTTCAACATCCAACATAAACCCATAAAATAAATTAAAAACCTTTTCAACCATGAAAAAACATGAAAAACCCAAATGATTAATCAAGATTGTCTCAAATTCAAAAATGTCTGAATGTAAAAGATTCCATGAAGATTTCAAATACATCCCATATTATTTCATTTTAAAACAAAAACTCAAAACTCAAATCTTGAAAACCATGTAAAACATTATCTTTTTGTTTTCAAACTTCATTCTTGGAAATAATTTTTGAAATGGTACTGATAAAAATTACCATGTTTATACCTAGTTTTCATGCTCAAACCCCTACCAAAAATTCTCTTCAAGCCTTGTTCTATAACTCACCAATAATTCTACCAGATCTTTGCTCTCACTTAGAGCTTGAAAATTAAAGATCATACTGAAGAAAAAAAAACCTTTTATTTTCCAACTTTCAACTGTAACTGACCTAGAGATGTGTTTGGTTGTTATTTTCCAACATTAACTATGGCATTATTAGCTTTCTCTCTACGACATTTTGTTGGCCATATCAAATCAAGCAAAAAACTAATTTTTGTACTAAACAATTTGCCAAATTGTATCAAATGAGGAGGTTAGTTAGTCATTAATGTCTAATTACCACCTAATCTTCAAACAATCTTGAAGTACTATGCATATATAATAAAAATTTAATGCACTCACAAATCCACCTTACCCATGGTCTAATCTACCAATTGGTGTCTAGCTCGATCCACTATTTACCTCATCACCCATCTAAGGGTCTCGTGACTCATGCATTTCAAAATGTTTTTTAAAATACCAAATAACTAAATAAATTACCAAGGTCCTTAGAGATATACCCATTTCTCAACCAATAGTTATATTTTGCAAATGCATAAAATGTATTAACCAATGCTAAAAACTTAAACTTGATTCATTGCCAAACATAATTATCTTTGACACTTGTGGATAAAGTTAAGCCTAAGACTTCATATATTGTACCCCCATTATGGCTTAGCCTCAAAGTTAAAATATGGTATGTATGCTAGGATATGTCTCTTTATAAAATTTATACATCAATGAAAATTTTATACGAATAAAGCTCCTTATGCCCATGATCTAGTAAAGTGAACCTCTATGATAATTTGAAAAAATTGCAAATTGTATCTAACTTATCCATCTTCGAGATAATAGGAATGAAAAAATATGCTTTGGGAGCTATGATCAACTGAGTTTGACTATATACTTAAAATCAAAACATATAGATTAATTACTCCAATTATATTTCCATAAATTAATCCTTGAATTTAGATTCAAAATTAAACAAACTAGACTGTCATAAAAATAGATCAATTACTGAACTATTGAAGGAATATTAATATGTTAAAGAAATAACATATCGAGTAGTGGAATAAACTAAGCTATACATTTTCAAAACTATATTTTGATTGAAGTAAGTTTGAATTGTAGTATATTTCAGATAATAATATCACCACTACTTTCTAAATCATAAATCAAAGCTATTCATGAAGATTAAAACGTCACGATAGTTCATCAAATATGACTACGAACTAAAAATCCATGCATCAACATAAACTGTCAAAATATATTGACTCTAAGTAACAAAAAACTAAAAACATATATAATAATATATACATATTTTATTCATTTATCCATCGCTATCTTTGAGACCACTCAAAACATAAATAAAACCCATCAACAAATCATTATAATTTCATAATCAAATAAGCATCTAGAAATACTATCAGTCAATAGGGTCCTCGACATTGTTTTAGGCTTTATGATATGGTAATATCTATGGAAACGAGTATATATTTTATTAAATATTTAGGGGGGATGTATAAAATAGGCATAACACCCTGGTGAGTCTTTAAACCATGTTGTAAACTAAAAAAATATCCCCTATTTTCATGTGGCAGGTTTACTATTTGATATTGTGTATTCATTTTAAGGAGAAGAAGGAACTTTACATTATTTTCCAAGAGATTTATGGTATCATGTAAAGTGTTTTGAATGTGTTTGAAGGTTTATTTATCCTCTTTTTAGTATTTTATTGTGATTTGTTTAATTTCTTAGAATACAAACATATAGAAAGTTAATTTCTTTACTCAATCAAGCATGTTTTGAGATTGAATGTTAAGACAATGGATTAAACAATACTCTATAATACTTGGTTAATGTGTTAAAGTTATAGTTAGACTTGATAAACCTTATTTGGTCATTTTAAACCATTTTAAATCACTCACAATGGAATTTATAGTTCTCTTGGGTTATCGTAAGCCCCTAAAAACCCTAAACTAGGGTTTTAGTAATATATTGATTTGTAAGCATCCAAATTACCCAAAATTTTGTAATAAAAGCCTATTTGAAGTTATCTAATGTATTCTCATGTTTAAAGGGTATAGAGATCAATTTTTATGAATTTTTAGTGAATGAATTGAATTAGGCCTAGAAGAGACTTGGATAGAATAGGCCAAAGAAGGAAAGGGGATGTTCTTTGAGATTGAAATTGAAACAAGAGTTGATTAAACTAAAGAAAGAAAATCAGTATCCAAAAATGTTTATAGTTTGACTTGGTTGGCTTTATATTTCTCAAACTAAGGAGGTCTATCCATTAGGAGGGTTAATTATGGTGTCAGGTAAGCCTATAGGTAAAAAACTTTGAAAAGGAACATAACCTAAATTTTTCTATCAATAAATGACATGGAGAAGGGTACTTCAAAACCTACTTGGGTTTCCTAGATGAGATGGTGTATGGAAAATAACAATGTATTTTTACTAAAGTGGGGCTATAATGCTTATCAACATAAAAGTTGAATATTGAGTGAAAAGCAAGGTGATGGATGACGGAATTGGATTGAGATGGTTTGAAATATGGTATTATAATGGTTTATGTATAATATATATGAATATTGATGAATGATCTTTACAATACTATTAAAGCATTTAGACCTTATATTTTGAGTTTAAATATTTTTTATTATGTCTTGCATACCATGGTGAAGGATATTTTCACTCAGATTGAAGTATCCAACAAGAGATGTAGGTGGGTTAATAAGTTACAAGAGTATGACATGGATATTTAGACCACAAATTTAGTACAAGAGATGGGTCTATCCAAGCTCATGGTTGAGACCAATTTGCAAGTCACTAAGGTAAACACTATTATTTTCAATGTAGGTGTTTCCTTGAGTCAATTTAATATGTATCCATGGTATAAATATATTATTTACTAATTTTAAAATTGGAACTATCCCCCTAACTTGGACAAGAATCAAAGGATGACACTTAAGCTTATTTCTCCAAAATAATGAAAATAGACTTGCATGGAAGAATCTAGATGGGGTTATCTTACAATGCATGTTAGAAGAAAAAACTACTGGCCTCATTGAAGACTTTCATAGTGGAGTATGTGGTGGCCATTTTCTACCTAAAGTTATGTCTCATAAAATCTTAAGAGCTGGTTATTGGTGGCCACAACTATTTAAGGATGTTTCTCAGAAAGTTAGAAAGTGTGAGAAGTGTTAGTGTTTTACTGAGAGAATGAAAGCTTTAGGTTTTATTCCCTTATATCCTATGATGATTAAAGGCCCAATTAGAAAATTTGGAATGTATTTCATTGGAGAGATTGTTTATTTGTCAGTCACTAGACATAGATTAATACTAGTTGCAACTAACTACTTCATAAAATGGGTTAAAGTGGTCCCTACAAATAAGTCTACACACTAGGTGGTTAAGGATTTTCATTAAATTAGATTATTTGTATATTTTGTGTGCATGTCAAAGTTATTATTGATAATGCATTGAGTTTCCAAGTTAAACCTTTAGTGGCATTGTTCAAAGAGTATGTTAGTGAAGTGACCTATGAGTTTAATTACAACCCTCAAGGATATGGGCAAACAGAATCCAATAACATGAACTTGCTTAGAATCATTAGATAAACATTGGAAGCAAACAAGAAGAAGTGGGGTGAACATCTTATGTCTTCCTTACAGGATAACAAGATTATTCCCAAGAGAGCTATAGGTAAAATCCCTTTTGAGCTTTTTATGGAGCTAAAGTAGTTTTAACTAAGAACTTGAAATTGTCAACCTATTAGGTCATGTGAGAACTAGATGATGATGATCAAATTGTTCACTATGAAAGTAGGATGAACCAAATTATTGATCTTGATGAAATTCAAAGAAAATATCATGAAATACACCTTAAATTCAAGCAAAATCTAAAGAATATATTTGATAGGAAGGTCACTCCAAGAGCCTCCTGAGTAGGTGATATGGTTCTACTTTGGGATATCAGACATGAAGAGAAAGGCAAGCATGGAAAATTTTATGCCTTGTGGATGGGTCCCTATTCCATTGACTATTAGATTAGGGAACACACTTTTTTATTGACATACTTGGATGGTGAAATACTAGATCTACCAGTTAATGGTAGACATCTAAAACAATTCCTAGATTTTGTCTGCAACTATGTACATAATTATATAGTGTATAGTCTTGATTTTTTCTTTATTTCATCTTTTCTTTGGGCCTTACTTGTATAGTTTCTTTTCATGTTTTCTTAATATGTTCATTTTTATATCCTCTTGATCTATTTTTATTAGTCTACCTTTTTGTGTTGAGCATTCACAGGTCTATATTGATATAAATTAATCAAGTGTTGACTTTGCAACCTAATGGATTGGCACCAAGTCTTATAATTTGGGGTTATTTTCATACCCATAGGGGGTTTATATCCTTGGGTGAGATCTATTGTTAGTTCCCAAAATTACACTGAAGCAATTGATCCCTTGTTAAGTATAAATGCCTAATTTGTTTATCCTACTTCCTATTTTCAAGCGTTCATCAGAGGTCAAGTGCCATGTAAAAGGCTAAATAACTTTCCTTATCTGAGTATCTTAAAACCATTGTTCAAATTACCCTAGTTTAGGCCCTTTGATTTAAATTAAAATTTGATGGGAACAATTTATGCGGGAATGCTTTAAATATTCCATGGACTTAGTTTAATTTTTATACCAAGGTTAGTCATGTTTATTAACATGACCAAACCTTAGTCTACAAATAATATTTTGTCCCTTTTATATCTATTGGCCTTTGTTCTCTTTTATCTATTAACATGGTGTAATTAATGCTTGGTCCCTTTAATATAAACATGGCTCAAATTCCTATCCTAAATATTCTATCATATGCAATAAAACCTTAGGCTAAGACTTTAAATTAAGTCTTTTATTCCCTAAACTCTGACTTAGTTATTTTCATGTTAATTTGGAGCCAATCACATCTAACCTAGTGGATCAAAATAAAATGGTGAGTTTTAAGTTGAGGAGATATGATCTGATGATGTATGATTAGATCTTAAAATTCTAAAGGATTTAGGATGAGTGTAGGATCGACGAGTCTCTATATCTCAAGAATGTAGCAATGGATCCAATGGTGAATGGAGGTCAGCAAGTCAAATATCCTCCAAATGTATGTGAGAAGGACAAGTGTCTTAATCTCAATGAGAAACCAATCAAATGGATGATTTTCAATCAATCGTGCATCTAGTATATCAATTAAGGGAATGAGGGAATATTTTTTAAAGGGTTTGGGTCAAATGCAGTAGTGACATATGTCACAACCATGATGAACTAGATATAGATCAATGTTCAGCATTCCATGCTAGGTTTAAAGGATCAATGGAGTCTATTTGATCTACAAAAATGAGATCAATAGTGCATGATGATGGTGGACATTTCAATGGAGCTCAAAGTGAATGTGGAAGTGATAAGTGTTGAGCTCATAAGTCATGATTAAAGCTTAGAGACTTCTTAAACTATGAATGGTACATATTTGATCTAACTTCAAGACTACATGAGAAACTCACATATGTCCAGGTTGGAGCCAATAAGTGGTTTAATCATTTTAAAACTCCATGAATGCCTAGGTGTATCTCATGTGGTGGGTCACATGTCAATATGTGACAATATTTGGTTTTAGATCTAAAATTAATGGCTATTTCATAGATGAACAAGAGATCAAAGTATAGAAGAAAGTTTTTGGGCCATTTCAAATCATATTTTACAAATGGTCATGGATCATTGTCTACTTCTACCACAACCAAAGTATTCTCATGCCATCATTGTAAGAGAATGTTATTCCATGGCATGCATAAGAGCAAAAGCTTATATCTAGGATTTTCTAGTTGTGCAAGCAAGTGGTAAAGCGCATCTCCAAGTAGTTATACATGAGGAAAAAATTGGTTTGGTATCCACCACAAAGTTTTAGCTTCTAGATCATGTAAAAAGGCATCTTCAGTCAACAAATCAAAGGGTTTGTTGCAAATCTTCATCATTTCTTGTAAAGTTAGTTAGAGCAATGATTTTTATTTAAAAATGATGAAGATTTGGTGAGGAGTATTTTCTAGCTAGGAGCATCTTGATGGAATTTGGAGGGATGTTTTACAATTTTTAAAATTGTAACCCATAATCCTATATATGAAAAGGGGTCCAAAGTGTATAAATATGAGGTTTTGTACTCTATTTAAGGTTGTTGCTAGTTTTTTTTTTAAAGTCTAGATTCTTAAAAAAAATAGGATAAATTGTTGTGTAGATCCTATCTCCCTTGTTAAGGTGGTTGTAAATGTATAGCCATTAGCAATCTCTGAGAACATGTTTATGTCTCCCTTGTCCAACATGGAGTAATCTCACCTTGCTTTTCCCCATGGAAACATTTTAAAAAACTGATGTATGTAATATGTTTTTTCAAGTTGATGAAAATTCTTATGGTTATTTTCTATTTCATGTTGATGAAGTTCAACAATGTGTTTTTCATGTTATGTTGATTAGACATTTGGGTTGGTGTTCACTATTGTTTATCATTTTTATCATAGATCTAGATTATAAACCCTTTCTACATTATTTTAATATATGTTGTTTAATAAATTATTAGGGCACCCTAGGTTTATAGATTTGAATTGGAAAAGTGTTTGAAAGTTTAGTTTTGGTGTATGTTTTATGTATTTCAAGAATCATTTGGTATATCCCATTAGCTTACTTATGAGTTTCTGTTATATCTTGGCAAAGGAATATTATCATGAATATTACAAGATGCCCTGCTATTTGAAAACCACCAACACACCACTTTTTTTATAATTAAAAAATTATCCTACCTTGTCCTACCCTAAATATAATATACACTTGTTGCATATGAAAAGTGTTATTTGCTTTAAAATACAGAAGATCTTGCCCATATAACATGTATTTACATCTTGTGCTTTAAAGGCTAGTATTTTAGTCTTCTATTTAGCCTTGTTGAAAATTATTTATAATGAAGGTTGAAAGCACTTTTATATTTGTCTTTAGTATCTTGTATATAACCTAGTACACTTTTTCATTCTATGTGACAAACTATCCTAGGTGGAGTCAACAATTTTAGTTATGGCCTAGTTACATTTGTCCTTTGTGTGATAAAAATCCCATGGAGGTTGAATTGCATAGTATCTCCATGTGAGTAAGCTACCCCATAGGTCCTCTCACCTTGGTTCAAGTAGAGCCATAAGTAATAGGGAGTTAACCATACCCTCTATCAGTGTCTCTTATTCATTTTCTTCATTTGGTCTATTCTTGATGCAAAACCCTTCCTCAGCTATAATGACTTACTAGTGGGTTTTTCATCTTTATTTGCAATTTTATTCAAGTATGAAAGGATGGGAAATAGAGATGTATAATTGGGAACTAACATGAGGTATCTACTACCTACATGTTGATAGAATAAGGTAATGATTTTAAGGAAGAGGCATCTATTTAATTATTTTTATCCTTTTGATTATGAAACATGATATACATAAATATTAAAAGAGTTCTTGGATATAGTCTTGGAGAAAAATTATCAATGCATTATATGCTTAATCAAGAAATGAGGGACATTTTGAAATCCCAAAGCCTACATGCATTATTGACTCAACCAACCATAACATTAAATACTAGATATTTCATCATGAT
>JARHVA010007975.1:480000-576666 GCA_037957365.1 Torreya grandis | reverse complement strand
GTACAAGTCCATACAAACTATAAATTACACCTGAAAATGCCTCTTTTCTTATAATTTCTCTAGATCTAAAAATTTTACCCACCATTTAAGGATTAAGAGAGAGGTAACATGACTTAAATAACATTTTAAAATATATGATATGTAAATGGGAGTTATAGAGATACATTTTGGCATGTTTGGGGTCCACTTCATGGGTGTGAAGTGGAAATAAGTTTTAAAATAGGTCTTTAAGGATATGAAACACATATCCATGAAATTATATAAATAAAACAAAACCTTTTAAATACCTTTTTAATAATTTAAACAATACAATATTCCATTTATCTAAGTATTTATAAGGTAAATGCCCCATATGAGGCATTCAAGGGGTATATGGTGGCTTTTAAGGGTGGAATAAGATATGAATTGAGCTTAAATGAGTACATAATAAATAATGACCTCAAAAACCCTATTGTTACTAATATCATGGATTAAAAAATGTTTAAATACTTTCACATCCTAATATTAAAGTTCTCCCTACATGAAATAGCTTAGACATGCCTAAAACCATAAGCATTGCAAACCTAATTTTCTCCAAATTACCTTAATATTTGCCAAATGACGTTAATCTTCCCAAACACTATTTAAACCATACTTATATACTTGAGAATGATATTGGTAACTTCTTAATTACTCTAGGATAATCATGAGAACTAACAAATCATGAACATACTCAAGAAAACCATGACGTAATGATCTCACAAGCATACTCCATGGCATATCATGATACTCCTAACAAGGCTCAAAGACTTTAAATAGACATTTATGGGACCATAGTTGGAAAAAAAATCATTGGGAGGTGGGGTGACTCAGTGTATGAAAAAAATTCTTTCAATTATAGCCAATTTTTCATGAAATATGAAATCAACATTAAGATCTAGTAATGCATAAAGAACCTTCATATGAGTATAACACAAGAATACACAATAACGAGTGGGAAACTATCAAGGGGAAGAAAAACCAATATGATATTTTTAAATGGAATATATTACAATAAAACAAAATATCAAATTATGTCTAACACCAACTCAACTTGGATCACTAACCCTAAATAAGTCAAGAACCAATTTGACTAGGCTTTAGTAAGAACCTACTTGCAAGGAAACACCAACTCCCTAAGTGAATTAACACCAACTCAGCCACCTCATGAATTTTTATCACCACACTTTTGATCTAATATTATTTTCTCATTTAAATATCTACTTATTATCTACCAATAAATATTTTATTAACTTCAACTGTTTACATTCAAATAGGCCTAAACTGCCTTGTATATATACTATACACATGCTCACACACCACTTAGTTGGGCATACAAATTCAACCTATTAATTTAGACATATAATATATATTATAACATATTATCAACATGATTAAAATGTAATTTTAATCCTTTTTTGTCTACAACATCTCAATTATGACTCATTTCTCCTTTAGGTCTCATGGAGACCTAATTGCATTAGGCTTATCTTTTTAACATCAAAGCTTGATCCTCTTGGACCCATATGGATTTATCTAAAAATGAAAAACAGTTCAATAAATTATAAAATTAAATTTTTTAACCTTATAAATTATTGGTTAGACCTTCATCCTTTGCTCATACCATGAAAGCTCTTTTAGGATAAATTATCCTATTAGGCCTATGTACCTCAATAGTCTATCTTACAAGAATGGAGCTTAAACACCGTTAAGTTACTAAAATTTAAAAAATTAAACATTTATACAGGTTATTAATTACCTATGGGTCATCAAAAAATTCTCTTATCATTTCACTTAGGAGATAAAGGCTTAATAACATCTTTGTAACTCACTCAAAACTACCAATTTACTTCAAAAACTAGTCATGGTGACTTAGACCTCCAATACTTGTGTAGACACTTTTCATGAATAATGATGAATTTAAATAGTCATATGAGATATATATACCATAATTATATATAAATATCATATTTGATAATGGAAAATATTTGTCTTGAAGACTATTTTCTTGATCTTATATCACACAGTCTTATCTGGACCAGATAAGTCATTTTATGAGCAAATTTTTTCACCATATTCACTGACCTCCAAAACTTAATATAAGAATAAAAATGAATTATAAGTCATAAATAAAATCTTCATGTAATTTTTTTGCATCAATTTGATATGCTTAGACCATCAAAAACATCTTATCGTCTCTACCTCAGTTTAACACTATTTACACCATTAGGTCTATCTATGACTGACTAACTTGGATGACAAAATTATAACATATGAATTATATAACCTATCCATAAATAATCATGGAAATGAAAAATTAGTCTATATATTATTCTCCCATCCATTTAATTTTATTTACCAATACAACTTTTGAGAGCTATAATAACTTCTTGAGAAATAGGCTTGTATCTATGCATTTTCTCTCTCATCTAACTAACCACCACCACTTAGATGTACTTGGGAGAGTTGAATACATGATACAATAGTTTATAAATATATTTTAATCCATCATGATCTATTTTGAACAAGATATTTCACATCATGTCCTTATTAGTGTTTTAGCGATGTTTAACATAGGTTTTGGTGTTAATGATTGTTCATAAAGGACTACCACTTGAATCCAAAACCAATGTTTGGAGATCATAATAATTAATATCTCAAGTTCCCATTTAAAGGTTAAAAATTAAAAAATACATATGAAAGTGTTTATAAGGTCTTGATACTTCATTTTATGAACTTGAGAAGGCCTGAAACATTGATTCATGCAATTTCCTTCAAACCATGACCTCAAACTTTATGAACATGACTAAAACTAATTATCTCACCTCTATATATGATCACATATGCATAATTTCCTTGAAATATAATCTTTATACCTAATTATTATATGAAATTTCTAAGATAGGTTTAGGTGTATGCTTAGTCTAAAGGTCCTACCCATATAGGTTCACCTTGAAACTCTCATAAATGTTTCAATCCCTCACATACATGCTTAAATAGTGATAAACAACCTTCACATGCATGTGTTCATTATTTTTCAAGAACACACATTTTAATGTAATGAATAGGCTCATGACTAGGATTATTATGCAATTTAACATCAATGACCTTTACCTTCATGCAAACATAAGACATTAGTTGCCTTTAAATGACATCACTCACTCATGACAAAAATCTCTTAATGATCATTACAACAATCCCTCAATGTAATTTTTCACATCGCACACTACCAAATAGGATTAAGAAATTTGTTACTTATATTTTCACCCCTGAGGAGATGCCTAGCTCTCCTCATCTAAGTGTCATAATGGAAACATCTCTCTTTCTATGGGTGACAATTTTATTGAGATGAATCTCTAGAAGGGCTAGTTCCCTTGATGTAATCTTTGAAAACACTTTATTTACTATCAAATATTGATGAAAAGGCTCAATAAAACAAATAAAAAAGCTAAAAAGGTGATGTAAAAATAGCGTATTTCCTCCCATTGACTAAAATTTTACCACTTAGTGTCAAACAAGACTTCTTTTACACAAAACTCACAATTCAAGTTGCATTGTCACATAGATGTTTCATAAGTTAGGTCCAAAAGGAATTTTGATGTTTAAGATGGTAATGAAGGATTAATTTTTAGGATACAATCATGAAACACTTCTAATACACATATACACTTAGAAAATAAAACTAACAAAGACCTATAATAGTTGCTTTTCTTCACATTTGATAAAAAATCAAGGATAACATTCTAGAAAAGATAATCTTCTACTAGACAAGACCAAAAATAATGAATTAACACTTAATTGAATATAATGTGAGTAGGAAAAAACACTTTTTTATTTGTTCAAGAGTCATTAAAGTAAAAATTTATCTATATTTTCCTTATTAACTAATGGAGGCTACCCAAAAGAGAAAAAAGAGTCAATATTTATAGCCATTGAGAGAAGAAAAAGGTAAGAAAATTCTAAAAGTAACTTGAACAGTTGTAAATCTCAAAAATAATATTTATAATTTTCATGAGAAATAGTAATTAGGTGAACCATGGAATGTCAAGAGGTCCAATTGTCCATACAAGTCACGAAACCTATGAAAAGTGTCACAAAATTTCTTATCCTAGCTCAAAAAATGGCCTTCATCATTTGGAGTTGTTTGAAGATCCCAACACTAAATAGGGATAGGTATGATTATTATAATAAGAGGTAAGGCATTAAATAGTTCAATTCCATGCATTGGTTTTGATCCTAATCATTTAGAAACTCCTGAAAGGAAACCATCACTGCATGCAGTCTCAAAACTCTTCTCTTTTATCACCCCTCACACTTAACCTCAAAATTGGATTTATTTTTCCATGAAAATATATGGGATGGAGTGAGTTACACTTTTAAAGGATATCCATGGCCTTGTAATACTTAGGTACACCTAAAAATGTCTCACACTTTGAGTCTTCACCCTTCTCACCCTTGTGTTCACTATGTCAATTTTGACTAGCTAAAAGGAAGGAAATTGTTTGAAAATTTTGAAAATTTTCTTAGGAATGAAATTAATTTAAGGGTTTATAACAATTCCTAAGCCTCCCCAAACTTTATTGCATTTCATATCTTCTATAGAACCTATAAAATACATAAAATGGTTAGAAAAACCCTCTTTTACATGATATTTATATAGGTTTGTACAACCAATCATGGAGGTAAGTGGCTTGAATAATTATTATTCATGATACAATAGTTTTCCTTGCCAAACTAGTTTCTTATATCAAATTTCCAATATCATTTTCCCCATCGGGTCTCTATTAAGGGTTTGCAAGGGGTTTTTTATCAGTTTTAGGTCTTAAGCTTTATTTAAAAATATTGGATGTTTAATTTTCAAAAAAAATCCATAAATTGGTTTTTATGGATCCCATATAACTCCTCTAAGATTCTCTAGTTCCCATGTAGATCCTCCAAGGAGATGTGATCTTCATAAGTTACCCTATCGAGCTTATTTTTAAAATTTTACATGAGGGTGAGTGGTTTTGAGCTCAAAGATGGCTCTCCTAATCAATTATTTTCACTAAAAAAGATCTCAAACCTGTATTTTGACCTCAAAAACATTAATAAATCATCTACATAGTCCAGAAAGAGTGAAAAGTGAAGATGAACTACTATTTGGCATTAGGCCTTTTCTAATCCCAATAGGTCTACTAGGAACCTTAGTTAAATTGGGTGTAAGGATAGTTATATCATATTTTCATTGGTTTATTAGGAATTTTAACACCATATTTTATCTCACAAAGCCATCATATAGTCCTCCAATCACCTTACTTCATCTTCTCTCTTTACTTGTCAATTATGCCTAGTGGAAAACCTACCTATTTGGACTATGTGCAAGGGTAAAATGGGTACTTTTATGAGTTTGAGACTTATCTATTTTTTATTATCATCTACATGATTTTTATATAAATAATTAAATGTTTTTTAATGTATCCAAGTCTTTACAATCAAGTCCCATGTCCATTCTACACTCATTAGGCCACTTTGTCAAATTCTGATTTTCCTAGAGTGGCTAACTTCTAAGACAAAATAGAGAGGTATATCCCTTATAAATTGTTTAATGTTAGTATTTTTAGAGTTTTTAAAAGTCCTAATTATTATTTTTATGTAATTATTTTATCTGATTTGATGTTTTGGATGTCAAACCATCTCCAAATGTCCAAAAAAGGGCCAAAAACACCATTTTCCTACATTTTTCCCTAAATCCACTTATAAGTCACTCTTCCAAGCCAACACCATGATTATATGATGCATAAATAATATATAAATATTAAAATAATTCTTATGTATATTTTAAAATCATCTCAAAATCTCTTTCCCTTATATGTTTCATGCTTACTTAGCGAACCGAGGGGTTTCCTAGCCTTCTTGTATAGACTATTGTCCATTTTTTAAGTGAGAAAGGTATTTGAGCACCTTGTAAAGGTATTTGACTTGTTATGACACTTTTTGGTCATAATAGATCATTTTAAAGTCACTTTACCCTTCTCTCCACTTCCTATACAATATATGTCACCCTACTCTTGTTCTCCCTTGTACGTTATAATGAGTTCAAAATGTTTTTACATCATATTTTTATGAATATAATTATACCTCTTAAGTTCAACCATATTTTCCTTCAAATTTTATCTCACATAATATTTCCATAGTCCTTCTTGTAGGTTTTGTTATGTCATGACTAGTGACTAAGACAATCCTATTCCAAAGTTGGTTGTAGGTATCTATTGCCTCATGGAGGTCTTGTAAATATTAATTTTGTACTTTATTAACCATTCCCTTTCCTTCACACTACTTTATTGATGCATTTCTCACCATAGGTAATCAAAGGAACTATAACATCATGCCTATACCACTATTTGTGTCAAACCTATTTGTATGACTTGTATGTGCACTTTTGAGGAATGAGGGGAGATATGCAAGTGGTTATTGGAACATAAATATAATTTATGAGTTTTAGGTCCCTTATCACTACATTTTTTCAACCCATCATGCTCATTCCTTCATATTCATCCTCACTCCCAAGATTGAGTCACTTTTCCCTTTGATTGAGATAGTCCATAATGACCCTACTTGTAGGTGAAAACATGGGTATATGCATTGGACAATGGTGTTAAAGTTATCCTTGGGACATTATCTTAGTTACCACAAAATTTTCTTCATTTCCATTCACCTATTTTTCTCTATTGGAACCCAAAACATGCCCTTCACCATGACTAAGATAAGTTTTCTTCAAAAACTTGTTGTAAGATATCATTTCTATCCTAAGGGGTAATTTTAGGTGGGTATAGGGGTGATAGGACCCTCCCTAACCTTTTATTAATTATCTATGACATTATATTATCTCATTATACCATTCCAATCATCCAATTAATGATTTTATGCTTGAAAATTTTCTTGAAGGTGACAAAAGGCATTTTTCCTTTGCATACATGTAGATATCACTTAATTCTTTCAGTGTGTTTTATGGCACATGTAGGGATCCAAAACACCTACTTACCCATAATTTTAGACCCCCATATTTGGCATGATTGTTTTTTTGATAGGGGATATATATCCACAATAAGTAGGCCTTGAGACCTTATACAAGTGTGTTATTAAGGGTACATAATAAGCCCTTTGGTCTCTATTTTCACTTTTAAGGGCAAACAATCCCCAACTTAGCCAAGTTGTGTTTCCAATTGATTTCATACTTCTTTTTTTATTCTAGGAACTTGTATGGGGTTTCCATGACATTTCTTGCTATCTAAAGACCTCAAAATTGTTACATTATTTATCTCTTCTATATAACACCCCAAGACCATGCTCAACCACCTGTAAGTAGGTGTTTTAATGTTCAAATAGTGAACTAGGTATGAACCACTTAGGAATAATGAGTGTGAATGAAACTCACATAGCTCCCATAATCATTTTAATTCATCTTAGACAATTTTAAGCATATGTAGTATAATTTCATATCTCCATGCATTAGCATGACATCATTAGGGCCTATAGGTGACTATTTTGAGTGTGTTATGCAAGTAAAGCAATGAATTGTGGAAAAAACATGGTGAACTATCTTTAAAATATCCCAAAAAGTATTATCCTTCATTAAACATATTATATCCTTCCTTTTTACCTTATAACCAACTTAAGGACACCTACAAGAGAAAACACTTAGCAAACAAAATCACTCTAACTAAAACTACACATGGTGACACCTTCTTGCATTATAGACCAATTTTTCTCATCCAAACATCATGAATCATGAAATCAAGAATGGATAAGATCTAAAAAGTAATAAAACATCCTCTGGAGACAACATCACCAACTAGTTTGTATGGATTTGGCATAAATGGATCAAAACCTATAGGGTATAACAAATAGCTAATAAAAAAACATAGTCAACTTGTTAGTAATGGTTCATAAATAATAGTTTAAAAATATTATATATATATATATATATATATATATATGATAATTAAGTTATCTAAGTCTAGTATAATCTCAAAAAATAATTTGTCTTGAAACTATTTATGCTTTCGATACCAAGCAAAAACTTGAGGGTCACATCAGTCTATCTAGAAAAGCAATAAATGTGTAGAATAATTTTGGCATAATAATGACTTTAAGATCAAACCAAGAGTATAGATGAGTTTTATAAATATTAGGATACCATCATGATCTTTTTCATGTGGAACACTTCCCAAAAATTTGTATAAGTGCCATTTAATCTCTTTTTTAACTAATTTCTACAATTTTAGTTAGGGAACCTACAAAATTTTGATGTGACTAGATTTTTTGATACTCTTACTGACCTCTTAGACATTTTAAATGAAACTAAGACACCTAGGCACCTTGGAAAACATTCCACTTTCATTAATTTCTCTTAAAAACACATAAATTGACCTCAAATGAAAAAATTGACTAATGCAACTAAGACCAAAGATAATATGACCTTAAATGACATCAAATAACAAGTAATAATTCATATGAAAATATATTATAACACCTTCAAACATTTGAATTCAAAATTTTTCCTAGGGGTGCCCCAATTTGACCAAAAAGTCAAATTTAATCAACAAAATGGTGACTCACAGGGGTAGTTTGCCTGCTATAATAAGGACCAGTAGAATTATCCCACCAAGGTCCAATGGATTCAATGGATTATTTAAGACAAATAAAAAATAATTCCTAAAAACAAACACACCACACCAATAAAATCAAGACAAAGTAAGACACAAAATAAGGTAAGACATAAGACAAAACTCACACATGTGCATAAACACTTAGAGAACACAAGGAAAGAAAGAAACTATGTACAAGGAGAGAAGAAAACCTTTGTAACAATTTTTGAGATATATCCCATTAAGTGGGATATGAACCTCCTCTCTATTCAACCTTGAGATTTGGAAAGCATTGTGTTACTTGTATTGTGTGATAACATATGGGCCACTCCACAAAGCATCAAACTTTGTGTGTCTTCTAAGTTTATCACTATCTTCATCCCATTTTATAACAATGTATCCCTCTTTGAAACTTCTTGTCATGGCCTTTTTGTCAAATTATCTCTTTGTTTGGTCTTGGTGAGCTCTCATAGTTTACATAGCTTGATCTCTTCTCTCCTCAAGCTCCTTCAACTCACATAACTTGAATTTCATGCTTTCATTCTCCATCAATTATAGATGATAAGTAGGATCCAAGGCTATTATTTCAAGTGAAATATGAATTCTATATTCTCTCACATAGACAAGCATGTATAGTGAATTTCCAATAGATCTTTTTAGGGTGATCCTATCAGCCCAAAGGGTTGTCTTTAATTTTAAATGCCAAGTTCTTTAGTTCTCCTCCATTGTTATATTTATGATCCTAATCAGATTCTTATTCATGGACTCAACTAGTCCATTCCATTTTGGATATTAATTAGAAGAGGTGCTAAGATATATTCCATGCTTCAAAGCCCATTCACTTATCTTAATTCCAAGAAAATCCAATGCATTATATAAAATTATTATTGAAGGAGCTCTAAACCTTGTTACTATACCTTCGTAGAAGTCTATAACTAAGTTTTCATTTGCCTCCTTAAGAGGTAAAACATCCACCCATATTTTAAAGTAATCTATAGTAATCAACACCCACTTGTGACCAACAGTAAAAGGTGGATTGATTAGGCCTATGAAATCCAAACCCCATTACATAAAGGGTGCATCAACTTGAATTGGATGAAGAGGAATGGTAGAAAGATTTTTTTTACCATAAAATAGATCACATTTTTTGAAATTCCTTACCCAAGCATGGGTGTATTTGAATATATTAGGCTAAAAGTATCTAACCCTCATAATCCTAGCAGTTGTGGATCTTAGAGAAAAATGACCACCAACTAGTCCATCATGAAACCTAAATAGTATTTTATCAATCTGATCTAATTCTATACACCTCACTAACACACCTAAAAATTCTTTCCTAAATAATACCATCAACAAGTACATAAGGAATGAATTGTAATCTAAAGTACCTATTTCTAGCTCTATATAGGCCTTGTGGACACTCACTAGTTTGAAGAAAATGGATCACATATTTTGTCAAAATTCTCATTGATGAAGGTGAAACTATCATAAGTTCATAATGGAGTGATAAAAAAACCTCTTTTTTCTCCTTCAAATCTGAAGCAAAATGTTCATATAACCCTTTCCCTTTCACCAGTTCGGTTGTCTTGATTTCCACATCATACTCCATCACTTTTGTGATCCAACTAGCCCTATTTCATTCAAATATCAGCTCAAAAGGAAGTATTTGACATTAGGATGAAGTAAAAATATGTGAATCTTATTTTTAGATAACATATTCCTAAACTTCTTTAGGCTCCTAATAATCAAAAGTAATTTCTTCTCAACATAGGTATATCTTACCTATAACCTTCCAAACCTTTATTATATAAGGCAATAGGTTGTTACAAATTTTTCTCATTTGATTAAGCATAGAAGAGATTACCTCTTCATTCCAAAAGGTATATAAATTTAAATACTTTGATAAATTAGGACTTGAAAGAGTAGGAGCTTGGGCAATGGCTTGTTTAATCTCCTCAAAACTTTTCTTCCTTATTCTAGTCCAAGTAAACACTTCATCCTTCCTTAGAATAGAGGTTAGAGGATTGACAAGATTATAAAAATTAGGAATGATTCTCATTATGAAATTAATTTTCCCAAAGAAACTTTGAAAACCTTTTTTGTGTTTGGGCAAAGACAATGCCAAGATGGCACTCACCCTTTTACAATCTATGGATAAGCCCTTTATAGAGATAATGTGTCATAAAAATTTGCATTTATGGATTAAAAACACACATTTATTAGGGTTGAGAGAGATCCCAAACTCTATACAGCTCTCAAAAAAACACCTTGGGTGATTCAAGTGATATTTTGTATCCTTAAATAAAATTCTTACATCATCAAGATACACCAACACAATGTCATTTATTAGTCCTTGAAAAGCCATATACATTTCATGTTGAAATGGAGCTCCAGTATTATACAATCCAAAATGCATCTTCCTATAGGAATATGTACCCCATTTAGTAGTAAAGGCTATCTTATATTGATCACTTTCCTTCACCAAAATCTGATTGTACCTAGAATACCCATCAAGGAGAGAAAACCTTTCACTGCCTGGCATAACTTGCAAAATTTGTTTCATAAAAGGGAGAGGATAATGGTCCTTAAAATAAAATATATTCAAGTCCATAAAAATAAACACATAACCTAATTTCCCAATTCTTAGTCTTAATAGGGACCAAGTTGCCAGCCAATATGAATGCTTAATGGGGTAGATGATTTTGGACTCAATCAACTTGGTGAGTTTTTTCTTCATGAGAGGCTAAATATTAGGATTGATTGACCTTTGTTTTTGATTTATAGTCTTAGAATTTTCATATATCTCTATGGTATTTTGAGATAATTTTGGATCAAATCCCTTCAAATCACTATACTCCCATGCAAAGACATCAGAAAACTCTTTGCATAACTCAATGAAAGCATGTTTTCTTCACTATTACACACCTTCCCAAGTGAAAGAAACTTGTCCTTGAATATTTGTGCTTTCTCATATTTTTATTGATTATTATAAATGATTACCTTTTCTTTATTCAACTAGTCATTATCATTGAAAATACATTCAAGTGTGATTAGGCCTTCGAGGAGCTTGTTTGACTTCAATTGCACAATTTGTCCTCCATATTGCTACTATAGTTTGGATTGATTCTTGGAAGAAAACTCATCCTCCTCTTGTAAAAATATTTATATTTTTTTGTTACTATCAAACACTTTTCAATTAGTAACATTATCCAGTATAGAGGGCATTAAAATCACCTTGAGATGTGGTTGGTTCTTATCCTCTCCTATCCCCTTTGGAACATCAAACGAAGCTCCAATTGTTTCCAACATATAATCATGTTTGTTTCCTTCTCTTGAAATATATGTGAAAGTTAAAGCTTATAAATACTCCAAAAGATCCCACACTCTATGCTTATAGGACTTAAGGAGTTCTTACTCACATTTTGGCCTCTTGATTCACAATCAACTAACTATCACCATACACTTATAACTCTTTCACACCTCTTTTCCTAGCCCACTCAAGACCATTAATGAGGGACTCATATTTTTCCACATTAAAATTACAATAAAATTGAAATATAAAAGTGGAATAGTGCCTTTCTTTAGAAGGAGAAACCAACATTTCTCCACCACCTACCATAATCTTGTTTCTTCTTCCATCAAAGAAAATCTACCATAAACAATCCATATCTTCACTTGGATTCATCAAATTTGGCATGAAAGAGTCTTATTAATGCATAAAATACACCATGAAACTAGCTTTCTCTGTGAAATTGTAAGGATTGTTGGGGATCAACCAACAATGGATTACACTTGTGAAAGCAATAAACGCAGAAATAAATCAGATAGATAAGTAACTAGAATGATAAATAGCACAGAACAAGAGATACAAGAAACCACCCTGAAAACTTGTATTAAAACTCTTTACAAAAGGAATACAATTGAAGAAACTTCTTTCTTCCACACCTCTCTCAGATGCACAAGATCTCTCACTAGATCTCTATTCCTCAAGAGCTCTCTCTCTCAAGTACAATCAATTCTAACAACCTGGATTGATACAACTCTATACTATCCTTCAAACATTCACAATGTTCTACTCATACTCACACACTAAGCTAAGAAGATCTTTCCTACATATAGAATTAGGAAACTTCAGCATGCACTTACAACAAACAGTTAAGGCACTTGAACAAGGGCTCTAAAAATAATATTGCTAATAATAGAGACACGAGATTGAGACTACAACTCAAAATCATCATGCAAACACTTGCTTCTGTCCTCGGAAATCACTTTCAGGACACACAGGTAACCGATGTTGGTTCCTGCCTGTTCGCCTGTGGCAATATCCAGTCTAGTACACACCATTGCATACATCAAACTCCCTACCGCAGAAGAATATGGAACCTTACTCATGTACTCTACCTCATCATGTGAATTAGGACATTGTTCTTTACTCAACTTAAAATGTCCAGCCAAAGGTGTGCTTACCAGTTTAGCATCCTGCATATTGAATCGTTTCAACACCTTGCCCACATAATCCTCTTGAGACAATATCAACCTATGATTTTTCCTGTCTCTCTTAATGCTCATGCCAAGGATTTTCTTTGCTGCTCCCAAATCCTTCATAGCAAACGTTTGAGCTAATTTCACCTTAAGCTCAGAGATATCTTGCATGTGTGATCCTACAACCAGCATATCATCTACATACAACAATAGAATAATATATCTACCATTATCAAATATCTTAAAATATACACAATGGTTAGATTGACACCTACTGTAGCCATGCTCAGTCATAAACCTGTCAAATTTCAAATACCATTGCCTAGGAGCTTGCTTGAGGCCATACAAGCTTTTCTTCAACCTGAACACTAACTTCTCCTTACCCTTGACCTCAAATCCTTCTGGCTGTTCCATGTATATTTCCTCATCCAAATCTCCATGAAGAAACGCTGTCTTAACATCTAGCTGCTCAAGATGCAAATCCTCAAAAGCAACCAAAGACAATACAACCCTTATAGAAGTCATCTTAACAACAGGAGAAAAAATCTCACCAAAGTCAATACCTGGCTTTTGTGCAAATCCTTTCACTACCAATCTGGCCTTATATCTCATCTGTCCATCCTCACCTTCCTTCAACCTATAGGTCCATCTGTTCTTCAGTTTTATCTTACTAGCTGGCAACTCAACCAAATCCCATGTTTGGTTCTCTCTCAAGGACTCCATCTCCTTAACCATGCCACGCTCCCACTTACTCTTGGACTCCACCTGTAATGCTTCTTCAAAACTCTTTGGTTCTCCACCATCAGTTAGCAATAAATAATATAAGGAAGGAGAATATCTAATTAGAGGCTTACTCACCCTTTCTAACCTCCTGATGGGTGTCTTGGACTTGTTCTCAACACGCTGTCCACCCAAATTTTTTGACAGTGACCGACCTCAGCCACCTGTAGACCTATTACTAGCCGATGCTGGTTCTTCCTGATCGACATCGATGCCTATTCTGCTGACATCAGTCTCTGTATGACCGACATCAGTTTCTGTACTACCGATGCCGGTTCCTAACCTGTCGACGTCGGTCTCTGTGTTTTCCTGCAAGTGATTATTTCTTTTTCCTGCGAGCTCATTTTGGACCATCACCTCGTCCAATTCCTCATTGCTCTGCCCAGATTGATTTAGCTTCCTCATCTGATCACTATAAATCACTCTTTCATTGAAAACAACATCACGGCTCTTGATTACCTTGTTAGTTCCTAGATTCCAAAATCTAAAACCAAAATCATCTGAGCCATAGCCAATAAACGTGCACCTCATAGACTTAGCATCAAGCTTCTTTCTATTTTCCTTATCTACATGCACAAAGGCTTCACAATGAAAAACTTTGAGATATGAGAGATCTACCTTTTTACCTATCCATACCTCTTCTAGAATTCCACCATCCAGAGTTGTAGAGGGTCCTCTGTTAATCACGTACACTGCAGTGTCAACTGCTTCTGCCCAAAACTCTAAGGGCAAACCAGCATGCAATCTCATACATCTTGCACGCTCCATGATTGTTCTATTCATCCTTTCAGCAATTCCATTCTACTGAGGTGTCCTTGGAACCGTCCTTTGCCTACAGATTCTGTGTGTATAACAATACCAGTTAAACTTAAGACTGCAGAACTCACTGCCATTATCAGATCTCAAGCACTTCAATCTTCTGCCTGTTTCATTCTCAACCATAGCTTTCCAAATCTTAAAAGTCTCAAAAACATCAGATTTATTTTTAATAAAGTAGATCCATACCTTTCTTGTAGCATCATCTATGAATGTAACATAGTACCGTGATCCTCCAATAGAGGCTACCTGAGCCGGTCCCCACACGTCTGTGTGAACAAGCTACAACTTTTGCCTTTTCTTAGTAGACCCAGTCTTGAGAAAACTAACCCTTTTCTATTTTCCAAATACACAATTCTCACAAAATTCTAGATCCATACTTTTCAAATCTAAAAGCATACCTTTAGACTTAAGAATTGACATCCCCTTCTCACTCATGTGGCCAAGCCTTGAGTGCCACAATTTAGCATCCACATCTGAAGTAGATAATACAGAAAGATATTTGTTAGTAACACAATTACACAAATAGAGAGTACCTTCTCTCTTACCTTTGGCCATAACAAGTGCACCCTTGGTCACCTTCCAAGATTCTGCTGTGAGAGTTACTGTACAACCCTCATCCCCTAACTTTCCTGCAGAAATCAAATTTCTCTTCAAGCTAGGAACATGCATCACATCTCTCAACACCCATGTGTTGCCATTCTGCATCTTCAGCTGCACTTTACCTTTGCCAATAATCTTACAAGGCTCATCATCCCCTAAGTACACTATTCCAAAATCTCCATGGATATAGTCACTGAAATATTCTCTGTTAGGGGTAGCATGGAAAGATGCACCAGAATCTAATACCCAAGATTCTATATTATTATGCAAAGAGAAAATTAGAGCATCCTGTGCAATACCTGCAACCTTTGCCTCTTCCTTTCCTTTGTGTTGATTGTCCTCCTTAGGCTTTGACCATAAATCTCTGCTTATGTGCCCCAACTTTCCACAGTTCCAGCATTGTGGCCTCCTGCCATTTCTGGATTTGGATCTGCCTCTTCCCTTAGACTTAGATCTTGATCTCCTCTTGCTCCTTTCTTTTTGCCTTCCCCTGCTCTTGAGATTTAAAGCATTCCCAGATGTCTCTTCTGTGCTCTTCCTGCGATAACACTAACAACATCTTCTACTTTTAAAATATTTGAAGCAGAAGCAGTATTAGAAACTGCCACTACCAAGCCATGCCAGCTTTCAGGCAAAGAACATAATATTAAAAGAGCTCTTATTTCATCATCAAATACAATATTGACTGAACTTAACTGATTAACAATACCATGGAAATCATTCAGGTGATTAGATACAGATCCACCTTCTTGCATATGCGAATTAAATAACTACTTCATAAGATATACCTTATTAGAAGCTGAGGGTTTTTCATACAAATTTGCTAACGTAGTCATTAACTCTACAGTTGTTTTTGCCCGTGACAAATTAGATATCACAGTGGAGGGCAGACTCAGTCTTATAGACCCCAGAGCCTTTCTATCAAGAAATTCCCATTCTTCATCCTCCATGTCCTTGGGCTTCTTTGCAATCCCACCTAATGGTAAGTAAAGATCTTTCTGATACAGATAGTCCTCTATCTGCATTCTCCAATGTTGATAGTTTTTGCCATTAAACTTTTCCATTCTCAACTTACTTTCTTCTGCCATTGCTTCTCCCACTCAAACAAAAATCCCTGCAAAAACCCCTGTGAGAAACCTGTAATCCAAACACACTACACAGATATGAACCCCCTGTTAGTGAACCTGAGCTTTGATACCACTTGTTGGGGATCAACCAACAATGGATTACACTTGTGAAAGCAATAAACGCAGAAATAAATCAGATAGATAAGTAACTAGAATGATAAATAACATAGAACAAGAGATACAAGAAACCACCCTGAAAACTTGTATTAAAACTCTTTACAAAGGGAATACAATTGAAGAAACTTCTTTCTTCCACACCTCTCTTAGATGCACAAGATCTCTCACTAGATCTCTATTCCTCAAGAGCTCTCTCTCTCAAGTACAATCAATTCCAACAACCTAGATTGATACAACTCTGTACTATCCTTCAAACATTCACAATGTTCTACTCATACTCACACACTAAGCTAAGAAGATCTTTCCTACATATAGAATTAGGAAACTTGAGCATGCACTTACAACAAACAGTTAAGCCACTTGAACAAGGGCTCTAAAAATAATATTGCTAATAATAGAGATGTGAGCTTGAGACTACAACTTAAACTCATCATTCAAACACTCGCTTCTGTCCTCAGAAATCGCTTTCTGGACACACAGGTAACCGACGTCGGTTCCTGCCTATTCACCTATGACCGTCGTTGGTTGACCCACTACCGACGTCAGCACCTCTGCAACTGCACCTGACTGACGTCGGTCGCTCCTGACTGATGCCGGGTCTGTGTAGACCCGAACCTATTTTAGTATGCTCCTTGGTGAAGCTTTTAGCTCCACACCCTAACAAGGATCATGCTCATAATGTTCATCTCCCCATTCATCTAAGTATAAATCGGAAACTCCTTCAAGGGAAGATGTTGGAGATTGGTCTATGGCAATTTCCTCCTCATCAATAATGGCATAGTTGACATTTTCCACTTTAGTAATTTAAGGCTCCAAGTGATTATGATTAATAGGTTATGATTCAATCTTCACCTTAGTACCATACTTTGTCCTAAACACCATGTAGGACCAATTGGTAGCCAACTATCCACTTATCTTGGTTGTAAACTCTCTTGATAAATAAAGATCAAAATTTGGAGGTAAATATACCACAACCAGATCATGAGGAATGGAAAAATTTAGACAAGCATATAAAATCAAGTTCAAATCCCTAACTACTATTAAGGTCTTTGTTGGTGATCTATCCAATTGTAAGACTCCTTTAGCCATTGGTTCATATTTGAGGCCTAGTTTATCTACTATACATTTGGGAATAACTAAAGTAATAGACCCACTATATATGATGAAATTATGAAATAATCAATCACCAATGATTATATATGGGTAAAAAGGAGGATTTTTATCAATCTTCTTTACTTTTCCATCAATGGGTTGAGTCCCATTCACCAAGACAATGTTCTCATTCCTAGATGATCCAAATTGCTTACCAAGTCCTTGTAATTCTTTTTGAATCATTTCATTTTGTATAAGAATTTTTAGTGAATACCATAGTGAAATATTCATACGCAACTTCTTCATCCAGTCCACAACATTGATAGAATAATTGCTCACCTTAGAAGGCTCCTTGGAAGCACTAGTACTTTGTGGTGTAGCTTGTAGAGGTGAATGTGGAGGAATAGGCCTTACATTTTGAAACTTTTGATTTCATTACACTTTAGGAGATATATTAGACCAAACTAGCATTGGGGATGTTTTAGGATTTAAAATAGTTTATTGATTAACCCCTTATGTCTCTTCAACAACCCTCTTTTTAGACCTAGTGTTAGAAGCCACACTAGTGTTCACATTTCTTGAATTCCCTAAATTATTGATGAGAGTAGAATTAGATTTTGTTTTCCAATTATCCATTAAAAATTGAATTCCACCTTGCATTGGCCCCTCAAAATTTTAAAATTTAGATGTTTGATTACCTTGCATAGTCATGGCTTGATTATGCATCTCATTGGCATAAGAAACTTGGTCTTGACTTTCATCATATGAGGGATAACCTAGTTGTTCTTGAAAAAGGTTGTTTTGGGTGGGAATAAGAGCCTTGGAAGATGAGGAAACATTATGATTTTAACTTTTGTAAGGTCTAGCTTAGGTAATTTAACCTTGTCCTTGAGCATTGCCTTAAAAAGGAGGTATATTTCCTTGTCCAAACTGATTATAAGGCTATTATGACCTATAAATTTGAGATTTTTTAATTTTAAGAGAAAAAAATTCATGAGTAACACTTTGTATCAAACTCTTGACTTCATGGATCTCATTTTTTGGGACAATGTCATACTTTTCATGACTAGGCAAAGGAGCGAAGGTAGATAATGTAATTTGACTAGGAGGCTGTAAATTAGGGAATAATGGCATTGGTCACCTAGGATAAATCTTCCCTAATTAAAAAATAAAATTTTCAGCATTGATATCTATCTCGTAGGCATCAAGGAGTGTATTCCCAGCCATGGATTGGATCGTCATGGCTAGATCACTTTTTAATGCCTTTAGATAGTACAATGATGCATAGTTTGGAGTGGGTCTTGTTGACCAAATTTGAACCCAAGTAAAATTGGCTTAACCCATAATATTTTAAACTTTTTAAGAAGGTTTCATGTGTCTTATCGGGTCTCTTATTGTCTTATATGTCTCACTCATCCTTCCCCTAGTCCTTGTTGAAGCCCATCCTCCTTATACTATGCTAGTCAATAAAAGTCAAATTTAGTCAACAAAGGTCAAACTTATTCAAAGGTTCAAATTATGTTATAAATATTATAATATGGTCATTTATGTGTCCTAAGGCATTTATAATTCATATATTTGTCCTTTACCATGCTTTGTATGCAAAATATGCCTTTTGGCCACTTTTTTAGCATAATAAATGACTTGTACAGACTTACAAGGAGGCTAATTTGTCACCAAGAGATATTTAAATGTGGAGGACGTTATGAGTTGTTAGGATATATCAAATTTTAGTTAAATAATTATTTATGTATATAAAATGGTAGTTTTTCCTTAATTTTAGGCCCTTTTAGGCACTTGTACAGACTTCTTGAGTTCACCATTAGCTTAAAATGTGGGTAATGTGTCTCTTCACCTCCCTATGTTAATTTCCATGTTTTTAGTTCTGATATAAGTTCAAAAATTTCATCTAAAACTTCTTTTTCCTCCATCTTCTCTATGCAAGCTAAGAAGGGTCATTTTCAAACACTTGGTATGGGCCATACAGTTGGAGTTGGGAAGAATGGTATTGGTGGGTAAAAATTATCTAAGTATAATTAAATTTCATGGAAATATTTATAAGATTAATATATTCTCCTTTATGAACCATTTCTAGCATTCTAGGTAGCTTTTTATGTCATTACAACCATGAAGGGTCTCCTTTTGAGCTAGTTTCTATTTATTATGTTTGGTTTTGATGGGTTTGATGTTTTCACATGTTTATAATGACCTCCTCACAGGTTCTATATTATCATTTTATTTTGGAAGTCTCATGAATGCAATAAGCCTTTTCTAGGCTTATATATGCTTCCCAACTAGTCTTTTCACACTTGCATCTATCTCAAGCACCATGAATGAAGTTTTCACATCATAATGGAGGTATGGGACATTGATTTAGGTGTTTAAACCTATGAGGATGAATCTAGAGGTTTTGGAAGAAGTTTTGGACTCATGAAATGCCAAACCAGTGCTCAAATGACTATGTTTCCCATTACTGTCAGGCCTCATAGAGATATCTTCACCTACATGTACCATTAAAGGCATTTTGAAGTTGTTTTTGGGTGTTATTGATGAAATATATTCAATTGAGGAATAAAAATTTAATTTAAAGGTGTTTTTAAAGCCTTTATTAAACTCTTCTTTCTCCTTCTATACATATGCTTGTATAACACAGTCTAAAAGACCATCTACAGGCCTCTGCTAACATCATGTTTATGTAAGGGAGAATTGGTGTGTGCCTCAATTTATTGTTTCTATTATGAATACACTAGGAGGTTAGATGGAAGAACCAAAACTCATCTTCATGGGAAATCTCCATAGTGCCACTCTTGATTTACTACCTGCTACAACTAAACACCACTATAAGTGGTTTGAATAGAGCGTATGAAGGTTATTTGGTGATTTTGAGACATTTAAGAGACACTTATTCTAAATTAACATTATTTAATGACATGAAAAACCCTTGTGATGGAGTAAAATTGACTTTACAAAAATTACAATTCATGTTGAAAGACAAGGACTGAGTTGGGGAACTTTCCTTAGATTGAGAAAATAGAGTCTTGAGTGCTTTTGTTGTTTTCATATAATGAGGCTGTGATAGTTTTGAAAGATCCTCATATTCTCACCTTATATCCTTCTCTATGTAAAACATATATGCCAACTTTTTATGAAAATTATAAGGATATGTTGTATTGTATAGCTTCAAAAGTACCTTAGAACACACTAAAACAAGGCAATGAACTCTATAGGATTTGGCCTAAAAGGGATCTTCTTCAACCAATTTGGCATACCTTGACTAGGCCCCATGTTTAAATGACTCTAAATAACTCAAACATGTATATAATAGCTAAATAGTCACCTTGACAAGTTTTTGATATTTTTTTTAACCCATACTCATATCCCTTATCCATACATAGACTTGGGAAGTGGACATCTACAGTAAGGGTTCCAAATAATGATGTGTAAGGTTGAGGTTTTGAACTTATTTTGAGATTTCAAGGTTAATAGGAGATATAATATGGTTTTATGATTCCAATACCTTAAATTATAATTAATGCATCACCAATATAGTTCCAAAAAACACCATAACACCTATAATAAGCCTGAGAAAAAGACACCTGCAGGCTTGTACGGACTATGACAAGAAATGGACTGAGACATGGGTTTTGAAGAGGTTTCAAGTCATTTTAAAGTTAAAGAAGTGATAACATCAATTATTAATGAATTATAAGTCTTAATTAATTTTTTAAAACATTATTCAAGACCTATTTTCATGCCTATAAAAATCTCCAAAAATAGTCAAAAGTGTCTCTATCTCAGTCAAAGCATGAAGCCAGTCTAGTAAAAATGGGGTGTGTGAATGTTATATTAAGAATAACCTTGGAAAATGATTGAAATAGGGCTTATATATGGAAAAAAAGAACTTCATGGAAATAATTCAATGAGGGAAAACAAAAGGGACTCCCTTCTCAAAGCATTCACAAGCTTATACCCTGCCTACCCTCATAGTTTGCCTCGTTCAAAGTTTGACTAGGAAATGTGTAAAGATGGAGGTATTATGATTGGATTTAAAGGATAAATATTTTTACATATTACCATTAAGAGTAAAATTATATTTTAATATAATAAATTTATTGAGATATATAGGTTAAGTTCCCCTATTTTGTCCCAAATAGGGGGCACTTTTCCCCTTACATAAACCCTTGTTTTCTACTAAAAGGATAAAGGAATGAACTAGGAGATCAAAAAAGATTTAAATAAGGTTTTTATAGTTGTAACACACCTATATAAACATTATAAACATTTATATAATGTTTTAATATATATAGAGTGGTCTGGACAAGTAGGTCTATAGGCATACAACATGTAAAGCTAACCTCAAATGAGAGATCACTTTTAGTTTGGGCCTTAGGCAAGCATATAAATGACTTGGGTAATCTTCAAAGAGGTAAATATGAAGTTTTTAAACCATAAAATTATAGGGGAATCCATTTTTGAGTCATATGGAGTATAATTTTCAAGTCGATCATTTGGATAAGGCTTAGGCCTAGTTGTTAGATAGGGTCACTCTTCATTTCTAGCTCAAAGGGAGATATTATAGTGATGGGAACATGTTTTTGGGATGTATATAAAGGTGTTTGAACCTTTCGTATGTAGTTAAATCCATCAAGAATCAATTTTTTGACTTGAAATCTCCCAAACCTCATAGAATGAATGAAAATGGATCGAATAGCCAAGTTGAGAAGCTCAGAACTCCCTTGATACCTTACATGGAACCCTAAGGTGATTATAAAAGTTATAGAGGGTCCTCAATGTCATTTTATTAGAGTTACAACATTTGTTCTTTATGAACAAATTTTAAGACCAAAAATAACCTCAAAACCCTTACAAACCCTTAATACAGACCTAATTGGGAAAAGATTGAAAATTAAGCATGAAGAGGGGGTTGAAAGGCCATGAAAATTTGGGAACTTTTATAAGACTCTCTCATACACCCTCCATTTTAATTATATTATATGGAATCCATATAAATCAACAAAAAATAAGGTTTCTTTGACAATTTATTATGTTTTTTAGGTCTTGAAGATGATCATGGGATACCAATCACTTGGGAGTGTAGCTTAGGACTTTAACCAACTCCCTATACAATTTTTAGAGCTTTGAAATTCTCACAAGTGTCCTTTCTAGGCCTCTCACTTTAGCTAGTCTCTAAAGTGACATAGTGAAAAGAGTGATAACCTAAATTTGGAGACTTGTTAAGATGTGCCTAATGGAAATAAGTGTATTAAGTATCCTAACATGTGTCATAGGATCCTTGATATGGATGAGTTAGAAAGGATAAAGAGATTCTAGTCCTAATTTTCAAGAAAATCCTATTGGAAAGTAATCATGGTTACAGATGATGATTGTGCTTATGTAATATAATATACATGATTAGTAAAACTTCCCATGTAGGTGGAGGACTCTTTGTAACTTCCTCTCCTAAATTAATATAAGAAACTTGTCCCTAATCTATTTTGGGATTCTCAAATAATCTCATGATGAATGTAGTTTCCCAAGAGAGAGTGATTAAAGAGATGTTACACCACATTTTGAGAAGGTGCTCAGTTTGGGATGGAAAAATGTTCACATCAGTTATTGATACTTATTCCACATAATTTCCATGAATTATAACTTATTTTCATCTTTGGACACTTATCCTTGTGCCTCTTGAACTTCTCTTTTCTCTCTTCTTCCAAGTTCTATAAATTCTAGATATTTTGGCTATTGTAAGGAGACCACACGTAGCATGGTGAAGCCCTACTAGTTTTATATTATAATTTTCCTTTGAAATAAGATATATATATTTTTTAATCCCAAAATTTATCTTTTATAAGTGTGTGAAGAGATGTATAGTGAGAAGTCAAGTGATTGATATCAATCCTTGCTTCCTCTCAATCCTTCCATGACTGATGCAAGATTGTTTCATTCTAACAGGTCACATGAAGTTTATTTAAGTGTATGAGTCTATATTTAAAATTTAAAAGTATCCTTAGTGTCTAAAAATGATCTTTTGTTAACTCATCTTGAGTAGTCTTTCATGTATTCCAAATTAGTATTTGAAATGTTAATGTTAGAGTGCTCTAAGAGGTAGAATCTAGTTTTGTGAGTCTTGTCTCTTAGTGTATTTATATGATAATATTGTGGAGATATTTATGGTGTATCACCCCCTTAGGATATTTTAATTTCATGATAATATTACACCATTTTCACATAATCAAGTATTAGATTAGGTGACAAGTACATCAAGACATATCTAGGGAGCTAGCCCTTTCAATCTTAGAGGTCTACTTCCACCATAGGTGCCCCCACACACCTAGAAGTAGTCCAATGTTTCCCAAATATATAATAATATTGAACACCCTCTTCTAGGGTGAAATATTTGGAGATAATAGGTCTCACAAGGGCTAAGATCCTATCTCATGATTTTTTAAATCTAGTGTTAAAATATTGCTTAAAATCTTATGGTGCCCTCTTGATAGTGGTCAATTTCTCAACTAGAGATATATGATCAATCTTCTCTCCAAACCTCTTAGTCAATATATCTCCTAGTTCATCCCATGAACCAATATAATTTTTAGGTAGAGTCCCATATTAATCTAAAGCTTTTCCTTTGAAAGACAATGCCAACAACCTAATAGCCACATTCAATTGAATGATATTATGGATATTATAGAAGTTTTCTATGTTTATAATATGTTAAATGGAAGTAATAGGACCCTTTAAACTAAAATATAAAACACTCTTAAGGGTTGATCCTAAAATTTAGTCATATTGGGCAAGATTCAAATGAGATGATCTGATGAAGGCTAAAAAGGGTTGGTTCCTAGCCATCATGGAATGTGAATTTTGAGTATTAGGGATTAAAATGAACAAGAAATTAGACTTTTTAAACACCAACTCTCTTGAATAAGGATGGGTATTCACAAATCTAAACCTTCTAGTATAATATAAAGGAAATTGAATAAACTCAAAAGGTATACCTTTAGAAGCAGACCTAGTGGTCACCTTTGGCATGGAAAAATTAGGAATTGATAAACAACCAAAGAGTTTAAAAATTTAGTGGAATCACTAGGTACTGAATGTAGATGTTCATATAGATATAACTATGTCAAGACCATCACCAATCTTAGACAATATTTTAGGACTTAGAGTCCCATTAAGTGTGCTAAAAACCATTATCACTTAGATTTGAACCCATGAGGAGATTCATATCTCTCCTCATCCAAGTAGAATAATGGAAAAATCTCTCTTTCCATGGGTGACAATTTTGATGAGATGAATCTCTAGAAGGGTTAGTTCCCTTGATGCAATCTTTGAAAAACCTTTATTTTATATAAAATTTGGATGCAAAGGGTTAATAAAAAAACTAAGAAAGATAAAAAAAACATGATAAAACAATATTTTATTTCCTCCAATTGACTAAAATTTTACCACTTACTATCAAAAAAGACTTCTTTTACACGAAACTCATAATTTAAGTTGTATTGTTACATCAATGTTTCATAAGTTAGGTCCAAAAGCCATTTTAATGTATAAGAGGGTAATGAAAGATTAGTTTGTAGGATAAAATCATAAAACAATTATAAGACACATATACACTTATAAAATAACACTAACAAAGACTTATAATAGTTTCTCTTCTACACATTTGGTGAACAATCAAGGATAACATGCTATAAAAGATAATCTTCTACTAGACAAGACCAACAAGATTACATTAACACTCAATTGAATATCATGTGAATATGAAAATTAAATTTTTTATTTCTTAAATATTCATTCAAATATAAATTTTTCTAGAGCTTCCCCATTAACCAATGGAGGCTGCCCAAAAGAGCCAAAAGAGTCAATATTTATAGCATGTGAGAGAAGAACAAGGTAAGATAAGTATAAAATTCACTTTAACACTTGTAAATATATATAAATAGGTTATAATTTACATTATGAAGATAAATTATGGGAACCATGCAATGTTTGGAGGTCCAATTGTCCATACAAGTCATGAAACCTATGAAAAGTGTCACAAAATTTCTTATCCTAGCTCAAAAAACTGCCTTCATAATTTAGAGTTGTTTGAACATCCCAAAATTAAATAGGGATAGGTATGATGATTGGGATAAGAGGTAAGTAATTCAATAATGAAATTACATACACTGGTTCTAGTCCTAATCATCTAGAAACTCTTGGAAGGAAACCATCACTGACTGTAGTCTAAAAACTCATCTTTTTTATCACCCCTCACACTTAGCCTCAAAATTAGATTTAGTTGTCATGAAAATATATGGGAGGGAGTTAATGAAACTTGGTAAGTATATCCATGTCCTTGGACTAATCATGTACACCTTAAAAAGTCTCACACTTAGAGTTTTTACCCTTCTCACCCTTGTGTTTGTTATGCCAGTTTTGACTGGCTAAAAGGAAGGCAAGTGTTTGAACACTTATAAACTTTTTATAGGAAATAAATTAATTTTAGGGGTTATAAAATTCCTAATCCTTCCCATAAACTTGATTACATCTATAGATCTTCTCTAAAACCTACAAAACACAAAAAATGGTGAAAAAAACCCTATTTTGCATGTTATCCATATAGGTTCATACAAATAATCATGGTGTTAAGTATTTTGAGGGAGTATTCTTCATGATCCAATATCTTTAATTTCTAAAATATGTCCTTAGATCAACTTTTTGATCTCATTTTCCCCATCGGGTCTATATCAAGGGTTTGCAAGGGTTTTTTAAATTAGTTTTAGGTTTTAAGATTTGTTCATAAAGCTTGGACATTAAAGATTAAAAAAATTACTAAAATTTGTTTCTAGGGATCACATCTAACTCTTCTTAGTTTATCTAGTTCCCATGTATATCCTCCAAGGAGTTGTGAGCTTTTCAAGTTACCCTATCAAGCTTATTTTTCCAATTTTGTATGAGGGTGAATGGTTTTAAGCTAGAATATGGGTCTCCTAATCACTAATATGCAATAAAAAATCTCTAAAACCTATATTTTGACCTCAAAAACATGATTGAATCATCTAGATATTCCATCAAGATTTAAAAGTGAAGGTGGACAACTGTTTGGCATTAGGCCTTCTAAAAGCATAATAGGTCTACTAGGAACCTTAGTGAATTTGGGTGTAAGAAATGTTATCTCATAGTTGAATTAGTGAATTAGGAATTTTAACACCCTATTTTATCTCACCAATCCATCATATATTCCTCTAAGAACCTTACTTCATCTTATTTCTTTACTTACCAATTAGGCCTAGTGGAAAACCTACCTATTTGGATTGTGTGCAATGGAGAAATGGGTATTTTAAGGAATTTGAGACTTTTATATTGTTTATTATCCCATACCTAAAATTTATACACATCATCAAAGGTTTTTTTATGTCTCCAAGGCTTCACATCAAGTCCCATGTCTATTCTACACTCATTAGACCACATTGTCAAATTCTAATTTTCCTAGAGTGGCTAACCTCTATGACAAAGTAGAGAGGTATATAACTTATCCATTGTGAAAGGTTAGTATTTTAGGATTTTTTAAAGGTATTAATGATGATTTTTACAAAAAAAATTAATCCATAATCTTTAATTGAAAATGGGTAAATTTTTTTTCCATGTTTTGGATACCAAACCATCTCCAAATGTCCAAAAATGGGGCTAAAAACCTATTTTCCTACTTTTTTCCCTAAATCCACTTAAAAGTCACTCTTACAAGAAAAAAAATTATTATAGGATACCTAAAAATTTTACCCATTTTTAATTAATGATTATGGATCTTTTAAAATCATCTAAAACACTCTTTCCCTTATATTCTTCATGTTTACCTAGTGAACCAAGGGGTTTCCTAGCCTTCTTATACGGATTGTTGTCCATTTGTTAAGTGAGAAAGGTATTTAAGCACATTTTAAAAGTATTTTAAATGTTAATACACCTTTTGGGTCATTATAGATCATTTTATAGTCACTTAAACTTTCCCTCCACTTTCTAGATAGTCTATGCTCCACTTACCCTCACTCCCTTGGACCCTGTTGTAGGTGGACTGAGACACCCTACTGTTGTTTACCCCTATAGGTTATAATGAGTTACAAATTTTTTTCCTGATATTCTTAGGACTTCACTAAGACATATTAATGTCACCCATCTTTCCTTTCAAATGGAAGCTCAGATAATATTACCATAGTCCTTGTAGCTCTTATTATCTCATGATTGGTGACTAAAATAGTCCTATTCCAACAGCTAGCTGTAGGTGTCTATTTCCTTATGGAGGTCTTTTAAAGATGAATTTTGGACTGATTATCCATGCCCTTGCATTCATATTACTTTTTTGACCCATATCTCACCCTAGGTTACCAAAGGAACTATAACATCATGCCTATATCACTGTTTGTGTCAAACCTATTTATCTGACCTATAGATGCACTTTTAAGGCATGAAGGGTGCTATGAAAGTGGTCATAGGGACATATAAATACTTTATGAGTTTTATTTCCCTTATCACTATATGGTTTAAAACCATCATTCTCATTCCTTCACAAGACTGAGTCACTTTTCCCTTTGATTGAGATAGTCCATAATGACCCTACTTATAGGTGAAAATGGGGGTATATGCATTGGAATTTGGTGTTCAATATATCCTAGGACATTATCTTAGTTCCCAAAAAATATGATTGATTTTCATTCACCTAGTTTTCTCTATTAAAACCCAAAACATTCCCTTCACCATGACTAAGACAAATTTTCTTCAAAACCTATTGTAATCTTTCATTTCTAGCCTAAGGGGTACCTTTAGGTGGGTATAGGGGTGATAGGACCATCTCTAACCTTTTCTTGATGATCTTTGACCTCCTCTTGTCTCATTATACTAGTCCAATCATCCCATCCATGAGGTTATGCTTGAAAATGTTCTTCAAGTTGACAAAAGGCCTTTTTCCTTTATATCCCTGTAGATATCACTAAATTATTTCAATGTGTTTTATGACATATGTAGGGCTCTAAAAATACTACTTCCCCATAATTTTAGACCCCCATATTTGGCATGATTTTTTTTTTTTAGGGGATATTTATCAACCAAAAATTAGGCCTTGAGACCTTTTTCAAGTGTGTTATGAGGGGTCCACAAGAAGCCTTTTGGTCTTTGTTTTCAGTTTTTAGGGAAAAAAGTCCCTAACTCATCCAAGTTATGTTTATAATTGATTCCATACCTATTTTTATCTTTTAATAACTTTTATGGGTTTACCATGACCTTTCTTACTATCTCAAAACCTGAAAAATGTTTTATATTGTTTATATATTCTGTACAACACCCCAAGACCATGCTCAACCACCTATAGGTAGGTGTTTTGATGTTCGAATAGTGGACTGGGTATGAACCATTTAGAAACAATGAGTGTCAATTAAACTCACATAACTCCCCTAGGCATGTTAATTCATATTATAAAATTTTAAGCATTTGGATTACAATTTCATATCTCCATACATCAACATGATGTCATCAGGGCCTATAGGTGACTATTTTGAGCTGTGTTATGCAAGTAGAGTAATGAAATATGGTAAAAACATGGTGAACTAGCTTCAAGTCAACCCTAAATGTATTCTCTTTCATAAAAAATGTGATCTCCACCCTTTTTAACTTATAACCATCTTTAGGACACCTAAAAAATAAAACACTTAGTAAATAAAAACACTCTAACTGAAACTACACATGGTGACACCTTCTTGCATTATAGACCAATTTTACTCTTCCAAACATCATAAATAATGAAACTAATAATTAAAACCATATTATAAGGAATAAAACATCATCTAGAGCCAATATCACCAATTGGCTCATACATATTTGGTATAAATGGAGTAAAACTTGTAGGGTGCACCAAACAACTAGTAAAAATGCATAGTCAACTTTTTAGCAATGGTTCATAAATCATAGTTTACCAAATATATATATATATATATATATATATAGACACACACACACACACACACACACACACACACACACACACACACACATAAATTGATGCTTATAATTATAATATCATTTCACAAAATCATTTTTCATGAAACTTCTTGTGCTTTTCATACCAAGCAAAAACATGAGGGTAACTTCACTCTATCTAGAAAAACAAGAAATGTGCAAAATAGTTTTGGAATCAAAATAACTATTTGAGATAAAACCAAGTATAGATATGAATTTTATAAATATGATAATACTCTCCATGATCTTTTTTATGTGTAAAACTTCCCAAAAATCTGTACAAGTGCCATTTTATCTCTTTTAAACTAATTTCTATAATTTTAGTTAGGGAACTTACAACCTTCTAATTGTATTGACATCTCTAACACTCCTACTGACCTCCTAGACATTTTAATTGAAATCAAGACACCTAGTCACCTTAGGAACCATTCCACTTGCATTAATAACTCTTAAAAGCACATAAATGACCCCAAATGGACAAATTGACTAATGTAACTAATACCAAAGATAATATGACCTTAAATGGCATCAGATAATAAGTAATAATTCCTATGAAAATATATTATAAACTCTTCAAACATTTGAAACCAAAAATTCTGCCTAGGGGTACCCCAATTTGACCAAAAAGTAAAATTTGGTCAAGAGTCACCTTTGACATCAACATTCACAAGATGCACCTTTGACATCAATGGATATACTCAACAATATCCCCCCTTTGTCATTGATGGAAAATAATCTCAAAAAATTCTCTCAATAGGTTATTTTCTCAATGGGCTATTTATTACTGATTGTCAACATTCTCCCCCTTTGACATAAATGACAAAGAGATGTTTGCAACTTTTGAATCATACCTCTTACAACCAAAACACTCAAAACATAGGATTATGAGTTTATGAGGCACTATACAAACATTATCCCATATCTCCATGCATATATTATTATTACTAATCATCTACTCTTAGAGCTAATGAGCTACATAATTAACTTCCCCTAAGCATTTTACTTCTTTAATGACTGTTAGGAGCAAGAATTACACAAAATTCCTATCTTAGATGTTCAAATGCTACCTTTGGAAATGGCTTGGTTAAAATGTATGAAATCTAATCCATTATAGAAACATATTCAAGTTTAATACTTTATTCATTTACCTGCTTTCTCAATAAATTATAATTTATGGGAATGTACTTAGTTTTTTAGTGCATGACATGATTCTTTGAAATGCTTATGCCTCTTGTGTTGTCATAATAGATAGTGCTAGGAATATCATACTCAACCTTATAGTATTTTAAAGTCTATCTCATCAATAAGACCTGAGTACAACATGAACATAATACAATGTATTTAGATAATTCCATTGATGGCTACTTCTTGATTATACATGATACTAGGCACTCTCCTAAGTAGAAGTATCTATTACTAGTGTTCTTCTTATCATCTAGACTCCCTACCCAATCTGCATCTATGTAGGCTACTAAATCAAACTCCTTACTCCTTAGATACCACAACCCAAAATTTAGAGTCCCCTTGAAATACCTAAGTATAATTTTAACTACTTATAAATGATTTTCCTTTAGGTCTACTTAATATCTTCCCACAAGACCTACTGCTTACATAATATTAGGTTTAGAGGTAGAAGTGTATAATAAACTTCTAATCATTGACTCGTATGATGTTTGATTGACCCTTGGAGACTTATCTACCTTGATTAACTTATACCTTGTGATCATAGGTGTGATAAATACCTTTCAATCTTCTTAAAAATCTCTCTTATGTACTTAGATTATGAAATGAATATACATATTTATAATTTATTGATTTGTAACCCAATAAATAATGATAGTTCTTATAGTATAGACATCTCAAACTCCTTCTTCATCACCTCTACCAAGGTCTTAGTCATATTCTCATTATTTATACCAAATATGATGTCATACACATAGATAACTACTATCAACTGATGGTCATCTTCCATCTTTATGTACAAGTTACTATATACAACTTCTCTTTTGAATCCTTAGTCTAATAAGTACCTATCTAACCCGGCATACCAAGCTCGAAGAACTTGATTTAGACCATAAAGTGCCTTTTTCAATCTACTTAGTCCATGTTACCTGATAATGAGAAATCCTTAGGTTTCTCTATTTACACCTCCTCTTCCAAGTTCTCATTCAAAAAATTAGATTTAACATCCATCTCGTACACCTTAAACCCTTTGAATCCTACATATGGTAGAAATAATCTGATGGCCTCTAATCTTGATACTAGATAAAAGGTCTCCTCAAAATCTACCCCTTTAACTTATGTATACCCCTTTCATAACAATATATCCTTGTTACTAGTGACTTCTCCATATCCATTCAAATTGTTTTTAAACACCCATTTTGTGTAGATAACATTATTATATTTAGGCCTAAGAACTAGTTCACAAGTCTCATTCTTCTTTATTTGGTCTAATTCCTAATTCATATACCCTATCCAAATTTTGTCTTTTCTTACTTGTATAAGGTTTTTAGGTTCAATCTTAGACAATAGAGTAACATTCTCTTCATTTAGGTTACTTTCCAATCTTCTCCTTGTTTGTATACCTACATCCTTATTGAAAATGATATGTGATTCAGGATGGTCTCTCTAAATCTTTCTTGAAGGACCTTTTGAATCTTGTCTTTCCTCAACTTCTTATTCTTCCTCATAAATCTATTTTGTATCCTTTTCACTCTTGAAATCTATATTCTCTTATGTATCCTTTGAATATGAGTGTGACTTCATATAACTTATCTCATCAGTCTTTACATTGGTGTTTTCCACTATCTTTTACAACCTCTTATTATAGAATTTATAGGCGAAGGTCACTAATGAGTATCCCAAGAATATACCTTCATCAAAATTAGAATCAAACTTACCTAACTTTTCCTCATCTCTTTTGATGAAGCATTTGTTTCCAAACACCCTAAAGTGTTCCACATTAGCAGGTGTACCTTTCCATAGTTTACAAGGGGTCTTATTTCTATTATTACTTATCTATCCTCTATTTAAAATGTAGACTATAGTGCTCACTACCTGTCTCTAGTATCCATCATCTAACCTTGACTCATTTAACATAGTTATTTCCATCTCTTAAACTATATTATTCTTTCTTTACACTCCCCATTCTATCAAGGTTTTCTAGCTAATGAGAACTTTATCCTTATCCCATAGACCTAAGATAAGTAATAAAAGTCATTAGACTAAAATTCTCCTCCTTTGTCAAATCTTATGCACTTGATCTTCTCATTCTTTTCATTCTCAATAAGATCCTTGAATGCCTTGAATTTATCAAGGGCTTCTAACTTTTATTTCAATAATGCCACACAATTCATTCTTGTCTATTCATCTATTATTAACATGAATTATCTATCCCCTTGAATGTTTTTAAATCTTGTAGCTCCACAAAGATCAATGTGTATTAGCTCTAAAGGTCTTGTAGTAGATTACTCCTTAGAATTGAAACTCATCCTATATACTTAATATTATCACCAAATATTTCACATTAGAGCTATTTTTTCAATCCTACTCTAACATTTGGGCAACATTGGAATACCTCTAGGCTTGTGGGTTGCCTATGATAGAGGTAGACCTATATGTTTAAGGGATAACTCCATACATTGATCTTTGATTACTTATCACCTACACTAACTATTTGATTGGATGAAAAGGGATATAAGTGACATGAAAATAACCTAATCTAATGAGGTGATACACCAAAAATATCTCCACTAGACCACCATACAATTGTACTAAGAGACATGACTCACAATAATAGTCTTAAAATCTTAAATTATTCTAACATTAGTATTTTAAACATGGAGGTGATATGCATGAAAATAATCAAGGTAAGTGAACTAGAGATCATATTTCAAACACCAAGGCTAATTTTAAACTTGAAGATATTAAAAACATGAGATACACTTCATGTGACCTATTAGAGTGAGAAATACTTACACAAAACATGAAAGGATAAAGAGAAGGGAAGGATAGATACTTATCACTAGACACTTCACTATACATCACTTTACACACTTATACAAGAAATTAAAGAACTCAAAAATATATTTTAATTCTTATTTTAAAGTCAAAATACAACATCAAACTAGCATGGCTTTGCCATACTAGGTGTGGAATAGCTTATAAAAGCTAAAATGGCTTGTATTTATAGAGTTTAAGAAGAGAGATAAGAATTGGAGCTCAAAGGTCATAATAAAAGGTGTCAAGTGAATAAAAATATTTACATTATAGGATAATAGAGTAGATAACATCAGTTTGGAAAGTCTTCTTTGATAAGTGTCCATCTAAAGCATCAAACTTCCCAAAAATAGCATAGGGCCCTTAAATGGTATTTTTAAAAATTACCTTCATGATGAGGCATATATTTACTGATCAAAACCAAAATAGGGAAAATCAAAATATTTGAACATGCCATTATAGTCATTAGATGCATCCCTAATTGCTATCCTTCTTCTGTACTCTTGTACTTACCATATGTAGTCATTCATTATCCCTCTTGGCCTCATTATTCACATTTTTCATCAATATGGTCTTAAATTTCTTAGAAAATTCCATTGAATAAGTGTTATGACACTTTCTAAATTTCCCTTTTCCTTCCATTCCATGAATTAGACCTTAAGAATATCCAATATTGGACATCTCCTCTTCTCACTAGGCAGTCACTCCTCATTTACACTATTTGTCTAAGACTACCTAAGATGAAATGTGTAAAAGAGGTGATTTTTAGAATATATATTATGATAAATTAAATGTATAGTGGTAATTAGTCTCTACATACCTCCTCCAATGATTCTCACTCTTTGGTTCTCTTTTACACCTGCAAAAAAAACAAAACCTATAAGAAACCTTTTTTTTACCTTATTCATACAAGTTAAAGTACATAAAAATTATATATAAAAGATATTTAGAGATTATAATACAATTTTAAATCACTTTCCAAGGAAAAATATCCATCTTTAATTCATCTCAAGTGATATTTTCTCCATCAGCTCAAAGATAGGGTTTAAGGAGGGTTTTAGCAAGTTTTGGTTCTTAGGGATGATTCATAAAACCTAAACGTCAAAATACTAAAAAATTACACTAATAATAATTTATTTACCCCACTAAACCATCCCCAACTCATTGGGTTACCAATATTTGTGTTTGTATAGGTGTTAAAAAAATAAGATGGCCTATCAAGCTCTACCTTTACATTTTATGTGCCCTTGTGATGGTTTCAAACCAATTTGACCATTATATGATACTTTAATTCAAAAAATATGTTTTAAATCATCTTAAAATTACTAATAAATTTCATCAAATTCATTAGAGTTTTCATCTTTCCTTAGAAGTGAACTTAAACCCCTGTAGGGTTTAGGCCTAACTACACTCTTTAAGCATTTGACCACTTATGAGTGCCTCTACAAATTATGGGTGTTTATTCATGTTTATAAACCTATAATTCAACATATTAACTCATTATATGGTGCTATAATACTTTCCATGTCATATTTCTATCATCCACACATTTTGCATATAAATTTAGACTATTTGGGAGTGCCCTCTATCTAAGATAAAATAAAAGTCATATTCCCTATTTTCCTTGAAAAAATATGACTATGGAAAGATATAATGGGAATTTGAAGTGATACATTAAAATTTTCATATCTATATCACTTCTTTAGAGTCTTCAACATCACCAATTCTTGAAATTAGCTTCTTAGTTTAGTGACTATCTACAAGGTTAGGGTCTAACTGTGCCGAAAGTTAGAAATCCTGGTATTTTCTATGTTTCCTTACTTTTAAATAATAATTAATTTGATTAGATAACTATATTAATATTCTAAATATGTTCAAAACCTTAAATCTCTATCAACCCTCTCAATCCACATCTTTCATTCATTAGAACTAGTTTGTCTACTATAACAAACTATAAGTGACCATTTGGTTGGAGATTTACTATAGGTGGAAATATATTATTTAACCCTGTGTTACATGATTAATCCTATATTTAAGTCATTAATGTCATTATACACTTTAAATTTTTCATCTCTACCCACTGGTCATGCCATCATCCAAACTACCTACTCATAATATACTGTCAATCTAAGTGAAATTATAGGTGACATTTTGAGAGCAAATGAGGCCCCTATAGGTTCTAACCTATGTCAAACCATAGTTATATAATAAATTGGATTGATATTTTAGGTTATATATCATCTCTTATTTAAATACAATCATTTGTCTTGAAGGTATGTTTCCATTATTTCATCTCGCATTGAAAGTCCACTTAGGATTCAAAAGTACTATAGATGACTGAAAATATTCAATGAAAGATTTCTTAAAATGGAAGAAAATTTACATTACCTTCTCATGACCAATAAATCAAATTTCCATGTTAATTAATTACCCCTATAATTTGGATATATGATGGAAAAAACTTAGACTACCCAAAACTCAAGCTACTCTATTATGAGATGGCATTAAAAATAGACAAAACCCTGATTTAGAGAAATTGAGGCAATATTTCTCTCTTGTATAACTTTTCAAACCTATGGCTAAAGCATTAGGTTTATTTTCTATATTATTACCTTACCACTATAATAATGGCCTTATCCATGTTTTTATTCCCGATAAAGGTTTTAAATGAGATCAAACACCTATATTTCAATGTTCTTCATACCTCTATAAGAGCTTCTTATAGGTGTCACTATAGGATACAAGGTAGTGTGTGGTGAATTGGTTATACAACCAATATTAAACCTCTTTGGATAACTCAAAATAATTATTTCCACTTTGAGGATATTATTTTCACCTTGAAATATTCCTACTCTATGAGCATAACTACTCAGGCTTGGTTTCATTTGACTGTTGTTGATAGTCACAGAGTTTACTGACTATGTGTATGTGTTGGTCTCTTCATTCCACTTAGAACAATATTTAGACCACACCTTTGAAAGAAAAACTAGTTACCATGCAATATAAGAGTGGAAACAACATTTTATATATTTTTTAAGGCCACTACAATAATCTAAGCTTTGCAAGAGTGAAAACATTATCTGTAGACTATCACTTGAGTCCTCCTAGTAAATGAGATAGTTTATACCAATTATTTGACCTCCATAAATGAAACCATATTGAGAAACATGTAATAATAATTTTCATTCCCTTACAAAACCTGTACACAATTTGAATTACATATAATAATCTAGATAGATGAGAAAATTGAAAACCATGGGGATGTTTAGGTAGAAAAGAAGAGTTAACACTCTTAGAAATGTTTCATAGAGCATGGTTCACCAAACATGTAACTATTTCCATGATTTTAAATAGACAAAGAGTGTTATCATCCACCAAATGCACTTGATCCAACTCACCTCCTCCTTTCCATACTATGTAAAGGTTGGTTGACCATTTCTACTTGTAAAGGAGAGTGATAGAAGAAATAAGATAATTTTTGCCATTTTTGAGCTTTTCAAAGTTCCCAAGCATGGAATTGAGTTGATGGGACCTAAAAGGTCACTACTGAAGTTATCCCACACGCTAAAGTTAATGGATAAGATTTACATTTTCTTGAAACCACATGAAATTTCTTTCTCTTCTTATTTTCAATTTTGTACAAGATTTATCAATTTAAAACTAACATCTCTAACATGATCCTGACATATAGGGAATTAGATTATCTCTTGAAACATTTATCCTCCCATGGAAACCATACAAGTCTATTTAATGACCCCAAAAGTGACCCCTAGATGAAATAAGACCAACTAAAGACTAAAATGAAAATGATCAAGTCTAAAGACACATTAATGAACTTACTAGGACCATCGAACACAATTCACACCCTAGTAGACCCCTATAACAAGTTTTCAACAATAAGTGGTTGACCTAATTTGACTTGTGGTCAAATTAGTCAATATTTTGGTAATTTCCTAAGGGTGAAAAGCTAGCTATTCCAAATAAAAATATCCTAATCCTATCTATTGGGATATAGAGTTAATTATACACATATTAGACACAAAATTTCCTCTTTAAAAACATTAAAAAACCAAACAATAGGAAACAACACACAAAACAACACACCACACTAAATCAAACACACTTGTGTTCTCAATAACACTTAGGGAAAAAACACACAATAAAATCAAAGAAAACCTATCCTAGTATATACAAGACCTCAAAAACTTGAGGTGAATAACAACTCACCATTCTTAAACTTGGGTCAAATATGGTACCTCTCACATCCTTATTGCTCCATGAAATCATTCCATCATGTGAATCATATTTCTAAACAAATACTTGCTCATTTTGATGGTCAAAATACCTACCATCCTTAGGCATTATTATATCTACAATTTTTATACTTAGATATTTCAAGGATGCTCCATGCTTCCCACCCAGGATCTTATTTGAAAATACAACCTTCTTGATGCTTCCATGTCTAATTGACACTTCTTAAACTACAAATTTAGAGTCATCATAGTTACTTCAAATTTTCTTGATTCTTTGACATGATGTTATTGATATATGAGATAATCAAGCTTGTCTTCCTTTTACTCTAACATATCAGAAAGTGTTACAACCCCATTTTAATGTTTAGACTATTCCTCAAACATACACACTTCTACCTTGTGTTGATTGGACTCTTTTATGACTATAGCTTCTTTGGTAGTAGATTAACACATAATATCATGATTAACAAGATATTATCCTTCATGATTGATGAGACACTTAAAAACATTATTATTATATTCACATTTCTTAAGAGGAGAGGTAGACTTACTCAACTACTCAAATTCTTAACTTATGTCATAGAACCTTTTCCATAGGTCATCTTCCTCTTCATGAATATTATCTTCAAGGACTCCATAAAGTTCAAGATGAATGGAATTGTATTTCTCACTATATTTGTCTACCATTCTTTTAATAAAATCATCATCATGCAAATGAATGAGGTAATTACATTCAATATCTTATGGAAAAGAATCATCAATGCATATATTGGAACTTTCATATTCTCCCTCATGGATGATGTATGTGCCAAGATAAATTTCTCAAATAAAGTGTATAGATCATATCCATAAGTTTTTATACCATACTCATCTATGAATATATCACATCTACCATCAAGCTTAGAATATGCTCCATCATCCACAACATAGTCTTCTTGATCACTGATTGTGCAATTGAGATTAGATATTTCTTCTACATAAGGCTCAATGAAACATATATAGCGGTTAAGTTAAAATAGTTACCTTTACTCGATACCTTATATTTAAGTCTAATAAGGACCAATCATCAAAGAGGTAGCCTCATATCTTGGTTATGAAATTGATTGAAAGACAAATATAAAAGTTGGAAGGCAAGTCAACCACTACTATATCTTGAATAATAGGGAAGCTAGAATAATAATGAAATATAACTTTCAAACTTTTGACAAGTCTCACTTAGTTGGTGTCCCATCAAGTTGAATCACTCCCATACTATATTGTTAATATTTTAAACTAATTTATCATTTACAAACTTAGGCATCATTGAAGTACTAGCCCCACTATCCACTATGTAGTTGTGAATAAGCTTATTTCCAATAATGAAATTGAGGTAAAATGGTGGATTATTTTCATATTTATAAGAGGTTTCCATAAAGTGTGTGGGATCATTAGTGAGATCAACATTATTATCAACTAATGGTTGAGGATTGAGGTGAATTTGAGATAGTTTTTATTTAAGGATCTCTTTTTGACTAGGCAAGTGAATCATTTACCAAAGAGAAATATATGCCTTAGCAGTATTCAAAGAATAAAAATACTCAAAGTATGTTTACTCACCTTTTATAGAGTCCTTAAAGGAAAATAAGTGCCTTGAGCTTGAGATATTTGAGCATTTTGATTCACCCTTCCAACAATTTGATTTTGAGGAGATACAAAAGTTGTAGGGACTACCATATTTGAAATCACACATTGCTACATTATAAAATGGTTATTTAAACTTTTATGCACACTATGGGAATCTCTCAAGGCTTTCCTCTTTGCTATAGTATTATCTACAACTGTATAATTCAAATTGAGAACATTTATATCCTCAACTAGAAAGTTTTTAAGGTTCACCCTTTTGGGGTTGCCATCCTTCATTTGCTTGCATGTAGTTCTCATATTATGTTGATAACTAAGGAGTGCATCCTCCTTGAGAAACCAAATATTTATCCCCACCTTCATTTTCATCCACGAACTATCCTTATTACCATTCCTCTTCGAGCACCAAGTTATTATGCACCAGTACCATGGCTCTTGTCTTGAAGGTGGAATTTGAATTATATGCATTAGTGGGACCATTTAAATTAGGTTATCCTTGACCTCTAACTTAACCATATTGTTGAGTTGGGAACCTATTTTCTTATTAAGGATAGGGAGAGGGGTTTTGATTAACACCATACTATAGATTGAGGTTCCTAACTTGAGCTTATAAGGTTTGGATCCTTACATATTTATCAATAACATCTTCTAACTTCTTAGGGTCATATTTGGAATTGGTATTCACATTAGGGAATTGAGCAACACTTAGAGTATTAGTAGACATGTTTAGTAGTAGAGTCATAAGAACTTTTTGAGGCAATTTCCTAGTTTTTATTAGGCCATTATCATCTCTAATGGCATGGTCATATGCTTTAGGTAAGGTGTAATCACCCATGGACTGTAACATTATGGCTATGTTAGTTATAATATCCCTTAGATATCTACGAAACATAAATATTACAAGTGGTCTCATGGGAAGAGGCATCCTATGCCAAGTCCTTTAGAATCTCTCATTAAAATCATGTATAATATCCTTGGGAGATATTTAAATCACATGAAGATGGTGGATAAGTGATGTGTGATCACTTTTGTCTTCAAAACTTGAGGTTAGAAACTCTCCAAGATCATCCCATTTTATGATACACCCTCTGAGAAATGTCCTATATTAGTCAAGTACTTACCATCTAAGGGACATGATAATAAGTCTAATGGAAATATTAACCTCAATAATATTATAAACTTTTCAAAAGTTTGATATGTCCCTAATATTCTCACTAGGGGTGACATGACCCTCACCATTGAATGTCAGAACACTCTTAGTATCATTAAGGGGTATATCATCATATGCATTGAGGTGGATTGGATTTTATGTGTTAAAGACTAAGAAGGAATGTTCCCTAGCCACATTCTCCTCAAGTTCATCTTCACTCTCTTGATCTTCTTTTTTTTCAATGTCCTCTTATTCTTCAAAGGTCAAGATAGGCTAACAATGTTGAAATTTAAGAGGATTTTCAAGTTTAAGGAGTGGGTTTATGGGATTCACACCTATAATAAAAGGTGAAATAGTAAGGATCATGAATTATGAACATAAGAACCAATAAAACAATCATCCACAACTAGATATTACCTTGAATGGAGTCACCAAATTTTGAGTAGAATACCATATACAACTATGATTTTTCAAAGAATAACATTCACATTGAAAAGATGTATTTGAGACAATGGTACCACCAAGTGTGCCATAACTATTATCACCAAATTTTTTATCATAGTTTTTTTTATTCAAGCCTACTCCAAGATTTGTGAAAAATTGGAATACTTATAAGCCTATGGGTTGCCTATGATAGAGGTATACCTCTACATTTGAGGGTTAGCTCCCTATATTACTCTTTGTTGTTTATCACCTACACTAACTATTTACTTAGATGAAAATGGATAGAAGTGGCATGAAAATAACCTACTCTAATGAGGTGATACACCATAAATATCTCCACTAGACCACCATATAATTGCACTAAGAGACATGACTCAAAACACTGGTATTAGAATCCTAAATTTCTCTAACATTAGTATTTAAAACATGGAGGTGATATGCATGGAAATAATAAATATAAGTGAACCATAGATCATATTACAAACACCAAGGCTACTTTTACACTTGAAGAGAGTCAAACACACTAGCTACACTTCATATTACCTATTAGAGTGACATGAAAATAACCTACTCTAATGAGGTGATACACCAAAAATATATCCACTAGACCACCATATAATTTCACTAAGAGACATGACTAACAACACTAGTATTAGAATCTTAAATTTCTCTAACATTAGTATTTAAAACATGGAGGTGATATGCATGGAAATAATAAAGATAAGTGAACCATAGATCATATTACAAACATCAGGGCTACTTTTACACTTGAAGATAGTGAAACACACTAGCTACACTTCATATGACCTGTTAGAGTGAGAACTACTTGAAACAAACATGAAAGGATAAAGAGAAGGCAATGATAGATACTTATCACTAGAAACTTCACTATAAATCACTTCACACACATAGAAAAGAAAGTTATAAACTTAAAACAAGATTTTGATTCTTATTTCAAATAAAAAACATAACATCAAACTAGTAGGGCTTCACCATACCAGGTGAAAAATATCTTACAAAAGACAAAATGGATTGTATTTATAGAGTGAGTGAGAATATAGAGAAGAAGTGGTGCTCAATGGTCATAATAAAAATGTATTGTGATAAAAACTAGTTACATTTTAGGAGAATGGAGTAGAGAGTACAATTTTGGAAGGTATTCTTGGACAAGTTTCCATCTGAAAGCATCAAACTCTTCAAATCTGGCATAAGGTCCTCAAATGGTCTTCTTGGAAACTACCTTCCTGATGAGGCATCTCTTGACTGATAAAAACTGAACTGGGGAGAGTTCAAAAATGTGAACTACCTTAAAGGGGCTGGAAGCATGTAATGATAGTCATCAGATGCATCCCTAATTGCTATCCTTATTCAAGAGACTTGTATTCACCATCTATAGTCAATTATTAGCCCTCTTGGCCTCATTATTCACATTTATCATCAAATTAGCCTTTATTTTCTCAACAAAGTGCATGTAAGAAGTTTTATGACACCTATTCGAGTTTCCTTTTCCTTCCGATCCATGAATTAGACCTTAATAAAATCTAAAATTAGACTTCTCCTCTTCTCACTAGGTAGTTACTTCTCATTTCCACTATCTATTTAAGACTGCCTAAGATGAAATATATAACATAGGTGATTTTGATCCTATTTATTATGATAAATTAATGTTTAGAGTGGGAATGAGTCTCTACAGACTTCCCCCAATGGTGTCTCACTCCTTGGTTCTCTTTTACACCTGTAAGACACATTAAAACCTATAAGAAACCCTATTTTTACCTTGTTAATACTAGTAAAATTACATATCAATTAGATATATAGTATCCTTATAGTTTCTAATATAATTTTAAAAAACTTTCCAAGCTAAACTATCCATCCTCAATTCATATCAAATTATATTTTCTCCATTGGGTCAAAGATAGGGTTTTAAGAGGGTTTTAGCAAGTTTTGGCTCATAAGGATGATTCATAAAACTTGGATGTCCAACACATAAAAAAATTAAACTAAGAATAATTTAGGTACCACCTTCAATAATATAAAAATCCTTGGGTCACCATGCTTTGTATTTATACAGGTGTGAGAAAAATAAGTTAGCCTATCAAACTCTACCTTTGCATTTTGTGTGCCCTTATGATGGTTTGAAAACAATTTGACCATTCTATGCTAATTTATTACAAACCATAGGTCCTAACTCATCTTAAACTTCCTATTTAATGTCATAAAATTCATTTTAGGTTTAATATTTCCTTAGAAGTGAACTTAGACCCCTATAGGGCTTAGGCCTATTTCAAGGCTTAATAGGCTTGAATGCACTCCTTGAGCCTTTGACCACATTTTAGTGATTCTAAAAAATATGGGTATTTATTCATGTTTAAAAACTATAATTATACCTCTTACCTCATTATATGGTTCTCCAACAATTTCCATGTCATCTTTTTATCATCTGCACATTCTACCTACAACTTTGGACTATCTAGGAGTTCCCAATGTTTAAGACAAAATAGAGGGCATACCCATATTTTACTTTAAAAAATAGGAATATTAAGGTCTATAATTAGTATTTTAGGTTTTATATGCAAATATTCATATCTATATCACTTCTCTAGAGTCTTCAACATCACTAATTCCTAAAACTAGATTTTTAGCTTGGTGACTGTCTACAAGGTTAGGGTCTGACTCTGACTAAAGTTAGAAACCCTAGTATTTACTTTGTTTCCTTACTATGAGACCATATTGAAATTTATGAAATAAGTATAGGAATAGTATCCATATTTTAACCAAATTACATCTCTATCAACCCTCTCAATTTACATCTTTCCTTCATTAGAACTAATATGTCTATTGTAACAAAATGTAGGTGACCATTTGGTTAGAGATTAGAGGTTTCCTATAGGTGAAGGTATATGATTTATCCCTTTGTTAGATGCCTAGGAATTTATTGAATTCATTAAGTTCATTATACAATTGAAAGTGTTCATCTCTTTTCATAGTTTATGACAACATCCAAATTGCCTACTCTTAACATACTATCAGTCTACAATCAAACTATAGGTGACATTTTGATAGAAAATAGAACCCATATAGGTGATTACCTATGACAAACCATGGTTATCTAATTAATTGTATTTATCTTTGAGGTTATAGATCATTTATTATTCAAATATAGTCACTTATCTTTAAGGTATGCTTCCATTATATCATATTTCATTAATAATACCACTTAGGATTCAAAAGTACTATAGATGACTGATAGTCTTCAATGAAAGTTTGATTGAAATGGAAGCCAGTCTACATTACCTTATCATAACCAAATAATAAAATTTACATGTCAAGGAATTACCCCTATACTTGGGATATGTTATGGAAACAAATTAGACTACCTAAACATCAATCTACTCTACCATGAGATGTCATTAAAAATAGAAAAAACCCTTATTCAAAAAAATTGAGGTAATATGTCTATCTTATGAAAATGTTAAAACCCATGATCAAGGACTTAGGTTTGTTTGATATCTTATGACCTTAACATTTCCACAATTACCTTCTCCATGTTTTTAGACCTGATCAAGGTTTCAAATGAGCTCAAACACCTAATTTAAATGTTCCTTAAACCTTTGTAGGAGCTTCGTGTAGGTGTCACTATAGGATACAAGGCAGTGTGTGATGAATTGGTTTTACAACCAATATTAAACCTCTTTACATATATAAAACTCATTTTTTACACTTTTAGGATCTTATTTTCACCTTTAAATCTTCCTACTCCATGAACATGGTTGCTCAAGCTTGTTTCTATCTGATAGTTGGTGACATTCATCGAGTTTACTTACTGTGTGTATATATTTGTCTCTTCATTCCACTTAGAACAATCCTTAGACCACAAATTCATAAGCAAAACTAGTTACCATGAAATATGAGAGTGGAAACAACATTCCATATTTCTTCTAAAGTATTTATAGGAAGGTAAGCTTTTCAAGAGTGAAAACATTATATATAGACTATCAATAGAGTTATCTTAGTAAACTAAGATAGTTCATGACATATATTTGAACTCCACATGTGAAAATAGAATGAAAAACTTGTGAGAAAAATGTTAATTTCCTTAAATACCTTGTACACAACTTGAATTTCATAGAGTAATCTAGACAAATGAGAAAATTGAAGACTATGGGGATGTGTAGGTAGAAAAGAGGAGTTAACACTCTCAGTAATGTTTCATAGAGCATGGTGCACCAAACCTACAAATATTACCATGGATTTTTAGTAGATAAATATTTTTATCATCCTCCAAAGCCATTTTGATCCAACTCACCTCCTCCTATGTATACCATGTAAAGATTAGTTGACCATTTTTGCTTTCAAAAGAGAGCCATAGAAGAAATAGCATGTTTTTTGTCATTTTTGAGCTTTTAAAATATTCCCAATTGTGGAATTGGGTTTAGAGGACTTTATAAATCATTTTTTAATTTCTCCCATGTGCCAAAGCTATTAGATTCACTATAAAAAATCTTAAAACCACATGAAATTGCCTATTGTTCTTGTTTTCAAAATTACACCTATAGTTGTTAGTTCAAAACTAACATCTCTAACATGTTCCTAACATATATGACTTTACAGTAACCCTTGAAACATTTATCCTCCCATGGAAATCATAAAATTCTATTTAATAACCCCAAAAGTAACCCATATATGGCATATGACCAACTAAGGACTAAAATGAAAATGATTAAGGATAAAGACACATGAAATGACTTCACTAGGACCATGAAACACAATTCACACCCTATCAGACCCATATAAAAGGTTTTAAAATATAGGGAGTTGACCTAATTTCACTTTTGGTTAAATTAGTCAACACTTACCATGTTTACATGCCTTGCATAGTGTGTTTGTAGGTTTGGAGATTTTAGGCATGTTCTTCATAGACTTCTTAGAGTTTATCTTGACCAAATTGTTAAAGTTTAGGTGGCCTAACCTTCTAATCCATAACCAATATCCATCTATATTAATCATAAATCATCTATCTTTATTGATCTCATTCAAGACATATAAATTGTTCTCACTCCTCTTAGCATTGACAATTATCCATCCTTATTTGGCTCTCCTTATATCACACCTACTGTCATGAAAGGTTAATGTGTGTCTTTGGTTATAAATTTGGATTAAAATAAGAGGGTTATGTTTCAAACCTTCCATATATAACACACTCTATATCTTTTTCTTCATTTTATCCAAACTCAAGATACCCTTACCAACTATATTGGCAGTTGTGTTATCTCAAAATCTCACTGTTCCTACAACATTCTTCTTCAATGTGATGAACTTTCTCTTTTCCACTATCATGTGGATTGAGAAACCACTATCTATATATGATTTCATGCATTCATCTTGATTGTGAAAGGAAGTCTGAGCTAGTATAGATTCTTCTCCTTTAGTCTTCTACTCATACTTCACCTTATCCATAGGTTATAACTTCTTGATCTACTTATTAGTGGTATGACCATATAACCTTTTGTCTTGATTGTTCTTCATCATATACCTCATATTGAAATACATTAAAATATATACTCTTTGATCACACTTATAACGTAAAATTTTGCTTCTACTATTGAGATGAGTTTTCATCTTATTCCTCCATGAGGAATTGATTCTATAATGATGTCTACAATACATATCCCTATTACCATATTGATTTCATGAGTAGTAACCATTGAATTAATTTACATACCTTATCTACCTAATTTTTAATTAAGCACCTTTACCGTTATTGTCTTTTGAAGGAGTCATAATCTTATTGACTTTTTGATGATCATTATGAGTCTCAAATTTGAGACTTTCTACATAGGTTTGACTCTCCTTGTTTTCCTTTTGATCTTCTTTGAACCCAAGACTTATCTTTTCATGTGGAAACCTTTGACTATTAAAAATATCACCAAGGAATAAATTGCTCTTTTCAAATTTATAATGTGTCTTAAACTTGACTATTACTTGATTCAATTCTACCTTCAAGGACTTCATTTCTATTTCAAACATGATGCATTCTTCCTCCTTGGTCTTAAGACTTTCAATGATTATCTCAATATAAGTTGCCAATTATTTGATGATTTACTCATGTTCATTGGTGTTGTTACTTAGTCTATCTTCAAAGAGATTGATTTGTTTCTTATATATCTTTACTAATGTTCTTAGTTTTTTATTCTTCCTTCTTTGAAACTTTAACTCCTCTAGATCACTCAACAATTCTACCTCAAAGTTCACTTCAGCCTCTTCTTCATTTGATTCTTCATCATCCATAAGACTTTTCACTTTTGAACACCTCTCATTTTCTATTTATATATCCATGAATAAGGTTTCATTTCTATCATGATCATTATTATCATCATAACTATTAGATGTACTTATGTCACTTAAATTGTAGGTGTTATTATCTTTTTTTATATATAAAATTCTCTTTTTCTTTAATTACCCTTTCTTTCCTTCATACTTCTTGAAACCCTTTTTACTCTTGTCAATATTATAGACCTTCTTATCATCAACATGATCTTAATCATGATCTCCATCATTCTCATTCTTATCCTTGTTAGGACATTTAGATGCAAAGTGACAAATCTTACCATAGTTAAAACACTTGAATGGAAACTTTCCCTTATACTTACCTAATCCTTTCCTTAGTTTTCTAACAAACATGTCTTCTATATTATCATCATCAATGTATGTATTAACATCATCCTTGGCATTTTTTACATTTCAAATTTTTCTTATCTTTGAATGAAACTTCCTTTTTGGAAGGTCTTTCATCACTTTTTCTCATTTCATAGGCAGTCAAGATGGCATGAATCTCATCCATCTATATTATGTTAGGATATTTGTTCTCCTCAACATCAGTCACCTTTGAATAAAACTTAATTTTTAGGGATATTAATAATTTTTGAAGTATAGTTGATTATTCCAACTTATCTCCTAGACCTCTAATGGAATTTACCATTTCATCTACTCTTAATAAATAAGGTGCAAGTTTTCATCCTCCTTCATTCTTAGACTTTCAAACTACCTTTGGTGAGTCTACAACTTTACTAGATTGACTTGTTTTTATCCTTCATATATGGTTTTAAAATTATCCCAAATCCCTTTTGTTTTATCATAATGTATGACCTTTACCAATTATACCTCTAAAATACCACACATGATGGCATTCATTACCTTAGAGTTATTCTCACTTGCCTTCTTATTTGTTACATTAGTTGGTGGTGTAGAAGGTGGAGTGAATATATAAATAAGAGATTGATGTATGTCATAGCCCAAATACATTATATATGTCTTCATTATAATGACTAAAAATTTATAGTTCATCCCATTGAAGAGAGGATCCCTATTGGTTGATAAACCTCCTTGTACTTGATGACTAGACATGCTTGTGATTCTAGGATCTCCTTTAAGCTGTTAGGCCTACTTCAAAGAACTAAGATATGATACCAATTATTGAAATAAAAATAACTAATATGGGTGGGTGAATAAATGTACAAAAAAATTTATTTTAATTATAACCAGTCATTCATGAATTATGAAAACAACATTGAGATCTATCAATGCATAAAGAACATTCACATGAGCATAATAAAAGAAAACACACATATGAGTTGGAGAAACTCAAGGGGAAGAAAACCCACCATGATATATAAAAATTTAGTATAGTAATATAAAACAAAATATCAAATTTTATTGAGCACCAACTCAACTTGGAGAACCAACCCCAAAGAAGTCAAAGACCCACTTGACTAGGATTTAACAAGAACCTACTTAAAAGGAAGCACTAACATTGTAAGTGACTCAACACCAAATAGGCCACCTAATGAATTTTGATCACCACACCTCTGATATACTATTATTATCAGAGATCTGACCTATCATTGCTATGAAGTGATCTGACCTATCATTGCTATGAAGAGCTATGACCTATCATGTCATAGCCCCACAACATATCCTGCTTATCCCTTCCACTTTTGTAAATAACCTATTATCTGTATACAACTTATCCTGTGACTCTTATAGATAACCTATAACAACACACAACTTATCAGGCATATCGTCGATACGCCCTTTAACTTTTATAAATAACCTATTAACCGCACACAACCTCTCCTGCATATCCGTCTCTCTTGTATATAATCTATTAACCATTCACCTTATTCATATCTCATGTCATATATTTTATTTATTTATATTCATTGTCCTATTCAGTGATATATGAATGCTTTCTTTTTAAAAACACCATATGGAAACTGCAGCAACCCCATGGCTGCACTTAATATATTCCATACCTATATAAACTTCAAACTTAAAAACCTTGACTTATTTTATAGCTATTTGCACTTCAAACTCAAAAGTATTAAACACAAATATACTGATTGCAGCGAAGCCGTGGAGCACAATGGAGTGGTAATGTGAGGTGCGAGCACAGAGAAGTCCTAATGGTCGAGATTAAATATTGAAGGATGTCAGGAAACTTAAACATGCGTTGCGCCCTGAGCATCACCCGCGCAAAAGATCACAAATAAAAAATGAAAAAATTGCAAGCAAACAAAGAAAACAGAAGGCAACTTACTGTAAATGGGAGACTAATTCTTCCACCTCTTTCTTGGAGGGAGGAGAGTCAAAAGACAGAGGAGTCCCTCCTCCAAACACCAGGTGATCCTCTTCGCCTAATCCCTCCCAGCTCCAGCTCAAACTCCCTCGCCCCCCTCCTCCTCCTCTAATGTATTCGTCTTCATCGCAACAGCAACATGAGGAGGAGGACGACAAGGCAGCCACCTTCACCTTGAATGAGGAAAAATTAGCTGAAGAATTAGTGTTGCCACTCTGGTGAAGAGTAGCTCTTCCTGCAACTACTTTGCCCACCCTTCACAACATCGTTCACCAGAGCGGCAACACTAATTCTTCAGCTAATTTTTCCTCATTCAAGGTGAAGGCGGCTGCCTCATCCTCCTCCTCCTCGTGTTGCTGTTGCGATGAAGACAAATACATTGGAGGAGGAGGAGGGGGGAGAGGGAGTTTGAGCTGGAGCTGGGAGGGATTAGGCGAAGAGGATCACCTGGTGTTTAGAGGAGGGACTCCTCTGTCTTTTGACTCTCCTCCCTCCAATCAAGAGGTGGAAGAATCAGTCTCCCATTTACAGTAATTTGCCTTCTATTTTATTTGTTTGCTTGCAATTTTTTCATTTTTTATTTGTGATCTTTTGTGCGGGTGATGCTCAGGGTGCAACGCATGTTTAAGTTTCCTGACATCCTTCAATATTTAATCTCGACCATTAGGAATTCTCTGTGCTCGCACCTCACATTACCACTCCATTGTGCTCCACGGCTTCGCTGCAATCAGTATATTTGTGTTTAATACTTTTGAGTTTGAAGTGCAAATAACTATAAAATAAGTCAAGGTTTTTAAGTTTGAAGTTTATATAGGTATGGAATATATTAAGTGCAGCCATGGGGTTGCTGCAGTTTCCATATGGCGTTTTTAAAAAGAAAGCATTCATATATCACTGAATAGGACAATGAATATAAATAAATAAAATATATGACATGAGATATGAATAAGGTGAATGGTTAATAGATTATATACAAGAGAGACGAATATGCAGGAGAGGTTGTGTGCGGTTAATAGGTTATTTATAAAAGTTAAAGGGCGTATCGACGATATGCCTGATAAGTTGTGTGTTGTTATAGGTTATCTATAAGAGTCACAGGATAAGTTGTATACAGATAATAGGTTATTTACAAAAGTGGAAGGGATAAGCAGGATATGTTGTGGGGCTATGACATGATAGGTCATAGCTCTTCATAGCAATGATAGGTCAGAGCACTTCATAGCAATGATAGGTCAGAGCTCTTCATAGAAATATTGTATACCTCCTTATTCTTTATCGATCAATATTTTATTCACTTCAATTGCTTACATTCAAATAGGCCTAAAATGCCTTGTATATATATTAGACACATGTTCACACACCACTTGGTTGGCCAAATACCTTAAAAATATTAAGTAGTATATAAAATATATATCTTTTAATATATTATTAACATGATTAAAATTTAATTTTAACCCCTTTTGGTCTTTAATAGCTCAATTAGGTCTCATTTCTCTTTTAGGTCTCTTGGAGACCTAATTACATTAGGTATATCTTATTAGCATCAAAGAGTGATCCTCATAGACCCAAATATAATTATCCAAAAATAAAAAACCATTAAATAAATTATATAATTAATTATAATAGAATTATCCATTCTTTTTTATATCTTAATCCTTTTATCATACCATGAAAGCCCTTTTAGGACAAATTGTCCTATTAATCTTGTGTACCTCAAAAGTCTATCTTGTAAGAATGAAGCTTAAACACCCTTATGTTACTAAAATTTGAAAAATGAAACATGTATATAATTTATTCATGACCTCATATTCATCAACAAATTATTGTACACTTTCACTTAGGAGATAAAATCTCAAGAACATTTCTACAACTCATTCACTCAGAACTACCAATTTACCTCAAAAACTAGTCATGGTGACTTAGACCTCTAACACCTATGTAGACACTTGTCATGAATCATGATGATTTTAAATTTTTATATGATATACCCATACCATATTAAAATATATATATCATATGGTTTAATTAAAAATATTGGTCTTGCAGACTAATTTCTTGATCTTATATCACATAATCTTATCTGGACCAGACATGTCATTTTATATGTAAATTTTTCACCATATTCAATGACCTCTAAAAATTCTTACAAGAATTAACATGAATTAAAATTCATAAATAAAATATTCAAAAAATTTGTTACATCAATATGACATGCTCAGACCCTCAAATCCATCTTCCCATCTCTATTTGGGTTTTGCCTTATTTTCACCATTAGGTCTATCTACAACTAGCTAACTTGGATGAAAAAATTACAAAAAATAAGGATATAACCTATAAAAAAATCATAATGGACATGAAAAATTAGTATCTATATTCTTAACCCATCCATTTTATTTTCTTGACCAATACAAGTTTTAAGAGCTACAATAACTTTTTGATAAATAAGCTTGTATCTATGCATTTTCTCTCTCATCTGACTAACCACCACCACCTAGAGGTAATTGGGAGATTTTAATACATGACAAAATAGTATATATATATATATATATATATATATATATATATATATTAATCCATTCTAAGCTTATTTTAACATGATATTTCACATTAGGTGCTTATTAGGGTTTTAGTGAGGTTTAACAAAGATTTTGGTGTTAAAAATTGTTCATAAAGGACTACCACTTGAATCCAAAACCAATGCATGAATATATTATCTAGGAACCTTAACCATATTTTATTAATATCTTATGTTCTAATGTAGAGGTTACACATGCCAATAAACATCCAGAAGTGCCTATCAGGTTTTAAGACCTCATTCTATGAACTTAAGAAGGCTTAAAACATTGATTTATTCAATTTACTTCAAATTGTGACCTAAAAATTTGTTAAAATGACTAAAAAAATTATCTCACCTTTTCCCATAATCACATATACATAATGACATCATAATTTATTCTTTGTAACTCATTAGGCCAGGCAAGGTCTAAGAGAGGTCTAGGTATATGCTTAGTCTAAAAGTCCTACCCCTATACATTCACCTTCAAAATATAATGAATTATTAAATTCATTAAATACATGATTAAATATTCCTAAAAAACCTTCACATGCCTATGTTCATTAATTTTCATGCACACACCTCTTCATGTCATGACTAGGCTTCCTATGAAATTTGGCATCAACGATAATACTAAATAATTTAGACACTATAGATAATATTAAGGGGGGTTATCATGAATTTTTTTAGATGGTATGGGTTTAAATTTTTCTTATGAGGCCAAAATTTCATTAGGTAACTTTTGACATACATAAATGTTAGCCAAAAATCACATTTTCAAGTATTTTCAACACCTTCAAGTCTACACGTGAACCTAAAAGTTTCCAAAACATCATGAAATGTTATGATAATATTTTTAATGCATAAAATGACCTTAAAAAACCAGTAATAACCTATGACACAAGTTGACCATACCTTATCTCTCCATGGCATACCTAGACCACTTTATGACCACAACATGACATTACCTTCACTTCTCAAACTAACCTTAAGAAATGCTAATAATATTTAATGGATACATTTATGTGCCATATAAGGAATAAAAAGACAAAAATAAAAACCTATTAAAGTTTTAATTTGGAGGGGGTAACTAATTTTGACTTGGGGTCAAAATTTGGTCAACAATGCCTAGGTGGAGGGCTTTTAGTACACCAAAAAGAGTAAGTGGCTTTATCAAGCTATAAAAAATGGTTTAAGGGACCTAAGATATTAATTACATACTATAAATGGTGGACAATTACTTTATCTATGTATTTTAAAGACAAAACTCAAAAACTCTACCTTTAGGCCTATTGCCCTAACAACTTTTTCAAGGCAATGCTACCTGAAGACTAAAATATAAGATAAAAGGGGATTATGTAACACCTAATACAATCATGGATATATTTTTAAATTAGTTTCATATGTGTGATAAATACTTTTTTATAAAGGAAGGATAAGAATTATCACTATGGCTCAAAAGTACCTTATGGCTACATAAAATCCACAATTGTCACTCAAGGAACAATTGATGAGCTCAAAATTGTATGGAGAAGTTACAGTTATGAGAATTTTAGAAATGTTTAGTGGCATTGTATATAATATATTAGTGACATTTTTTATATGTTAAGTTCCTAACCTTTATGAACCATTGTTAATAACCCAAAGCCCATTAAACCTCCTTAAAACCCTAATAGTGACCCGATGGAGAAGATATTGAAGAAATTACATCCAAATTAAATATAATGACTTGTTATACACTTAGAGATTATTATGAACTCTTATGATATCTAATCCATGGATTTGGTATGTACAAAAAGTTGTACAAACCTCCTAAAAACTCTATTTTGGAAAGATTTAAGGATAAATCTAAGGTACAAAACTTAGTCAAAGGTTGTAGATCATTGGGAAAGGTAGTATGTAATGTCTTCTAACTTATAAATTCATCAAGAACTCATAATTATTCCTAGAAAATATCCTACAGGTTGGTACCAAATAGATAATTTAAATGTGCTAGCGGGATGTGGCCTGGTCACCTAAGTAAGGTAGAGTTCTAGGTGTGAAATGATTGGGTGGCATATATCATGGTATTTTATGTTTTTTAGACTTGAAATAGGCTCAATCAATCAATTTTAAGTTTCTATTAAACCCCATGGTCATCCAAGTAGGGAGTAGTTAAGAGACTAGGCCTAATTACCTAATAGGCCTACATGGTCAATAAAGGGAAATGTTAATTGGCATAGAGGGATATTATAGATTAAATAAAGGTCATGATTCCATTTATAAAATCCTAATTTAGGTGAGAATACCCATTTACTATCCACCATGAAGGATGAGGTGGTTTTCCAAGTCATATTAGAATGCAAGGAGGTGGATATTAAATACTTCATGGAGGGACTTAATTCAATGAATTTGATGCTTATAACTATAAAAATATGATTTATTTGTCAAGTATTGGCATGCAAATTCTCTTCATGGGGTTAATTTTTTTTGAAATAGCCTCAGCTACTTCACTTCAAATTCCAAAAGCTCATTGAAGACCCCAACCATCCTAGGAAATACATGAAGAAAGTATTGGGGGTGCTTGTAACTAGTAATTAAATGAATCGTGGTCATTCATGACCCCTTCATTCCTTTTAAATTCTATATTTACATCTCTTTATTTATTCATGTTCTATAAATTCAGGCTGTAAGGCCTTGTATTCATCCCTTGATTGGGTATGATTAAACTCTCCCCAGATTATATCTTTTAAACCTTATTAATCAATAAAGAAAGATTGTTTTTAGATTTATTTTTTAGCTTAGTGTGTTATGTGTTTTTCAATTTTCAAAAGAGTGAAGTTTAATTCTACTTTATAGGTCCTTTCCCTCACCTAATTACTAGAATGTTATCTTTGTAGGTCATGTGATGTGCCAAAGTGTTGGTAGTTGTGTTAAAGAGTAATCTAGTTGATAATTCCTTAAACAAACCTCTTATCCATTACCTTCAATTTTTATACATCCAAAATAACCTTCACATGAAATAATTATGTTTAGGAGATCATTGGAAAACTTTTTTCAGTCATTAGTCTTTGCTTGGTTCACAAATTATTGATTAGGGATCAATTAAAGTGGATAAGTCAATATTGGTGCATCACCTCCAGTAGTATAAGTTTCAATTTCATGCATTTATCTATCAATTTTCACCCCAAAAAATTATTATGTCTTAGGAAGTGAACTCAAATTGAAGCACTAGGGGATCTAACCCCATAAACTAGAGGCTTAGTCTTCCTATAGGTCACCCACAACCTTTGGACTAATCCCATGTTACCCCAAACTTGGAGAGGTTTGAACCATCTTCTACTAAGGGTAAAGTTTTGAGAGTTAATATTTTTGAAACACCCAATAGGATTAGTATTCAAGTGAGTTGAATATATCAAATAACTTCAAGTACTTTAGTGGCAGATATATTGTCAAGTTTAATGAAAAAAATGGTCATAAGGTCTTCATCAAAAGATAAGGAAGTTGATTTTATTGAGTTATCTTTGGACTTTACTAAGATAAAGAGATACCATATGTCTAATCCTAATCATAAACCCCCATAATTCTCCTAATATTTCTCAACAAAACACTATTGTAATCCATACACCTATAATGGTTAGGCCTATACATCAAGATTTTGTGTACTTTAATGGTGGTGGCCCCTTAATTCTAAACCAATTTGATGATATACCTAATGATTCACTTAATATCCTTCCATATTTCATAGGAGAAAACTCAACTACCCCATGAGATATATTTCAAACATAGCTAATTTATGCTCAGTTCATAATGTGACCCAAGATAATGTGGAAATGAGGTTATTGGCCACTTCGTTGAAGTGTAAGGAACTTTAATGGTATATGGGATTAACACCTACTTATATAAATACTTGGTATGAATTTAGATAAAAAAATTTCAAAAAAAAATATTAAGGTATGTTTTTATAGTTGGTGTTGTGACATAAATGTTGTCATTGATGTCAAGGTCAAGATGGAAGTCATTAATGTTAAAGTCAAAGTTGATCTCATGCATGGTGAAGTGCTATGTGATAAGGAGTCTTATCACAAGAGAGATTTGGAATGAAACATATTGTATCTCTATTGAGATATAATTTTAAGGTAATAATGTAATTCTTCTAAGGTTGAAGACATGTCAGGGTCAAGATCAAGATACAATATATGCATACGTTTAAACACTAGTCTTAAGAATCATTATCACATCATAAGCTTGTGTATGAAGATGGTGGTTTGGTAGCATGTGTGAGATAGAAATTTGACTCAAGAGAGGATGGTTATTATCATGTTATTTCTAAAATGAAAACAAAATGAAAGAAACACACTAACTAGCATAACATCTCTAGGCCTAGACACTAGGGGGAGCTTAGTAACAAACAAACATATGAAAAAAGTAACTAAAATGCAAAGAAAACCTTCATCCACCTTATTTTAATGATACAAATATCTTGTTGAAGTGGCTTTCTTGACTTTTTCTCAATGAGTCTTCATCAAAGGAGGCTAGGCTATCTCCTCTTCTCCTTGGCAACATGTTTGGCTTTGGCTTTGACTTGGCTCAACAATTTGGCGTGAAATATTAATTTTCATGAATATTTGAAATCAATCTAGCATTATAAATTTGCATTATTCAAGCTTTCTAAATAATTTTTGTATGATAACTTTGGCTTATGTGAGCTTAAAATTCATGTTCATGGCTCTCCTATTTATAGATTTTCAAAAAAAGTTAGAATCAACTATAATCATCCATCTCAAGATGAATATGTTTGGATAAGGATTAATTCAATTGTGTAATTCAAAATTCATAAATATGCTCATCAATATTTGGGATAGAGGGGAAATGAATAAGCATGGAAGGTCTTAATGAGGCATGGGAGGCATAAATCTTGATATTTTATGCATTTATGGCTTATGGATACCACCCCATAGGATGATGTCATTTGATGATGAAATTAATGAAAAACAATTTCTAATAAAGATTTATTGAACAATTTACATGGAATTCTTAATTAGGCTCATGATTTCAATTAATTAACTTCAAGCATGATTAGTCATTTTGGTGCAAACCTTGGCTCTTTAGTGCATAAATTAATCAAATTGGTCATAATGTCTTGTTATTATATCAAAATTTGAGTGGGTTAGAATTATAAGTTGATGTTAGATGTATCAGATCTGGTATCCCATTTAGGATGTTGTCAACACCAAATAACAAAGGCAGATGTCTCGTGCAAGAGATTTGACAAAAAAGAGCAATTTAGGGCACCTAGGTGCAAAATTGGCATTTTGACTCAAAATGATCCAATCAAAGTTAGCTAATTCATAAATTAAATTTCCCCATTTAATGATACCCTAGCCAAAATTAGCACTTTAATATATCAATTTAAAATATTTTAATGTGTTTTAGTGTTTTAGGCCAATTTATGCACTTTGGTGGAAATTGGTCAAAAAGATTGATTGATGGTCATTAGTGGCCAGATTTAGATGTCTACAATTTACCCCTATTTGGGAAGATGTTACAGATAATAGGCATAAAAATTTATTCTCAAATAATGAGAAATGGATTATATGCCAAAAAGAAGATGGCGATTGAAGAATAAATCTCTAAATGGTATTTGTAAAGCCTATGATGATCCCCCCTTGAGGGAGTGGCCATCACATATGTGGATGGATGGTCCCTAAAAAATAAATAAGAATAAAAATGTGGAATTAACCCATGGGATAAATTAATACAAAAAATAAAATGCTTGCATGCATTGATTTAAAAATGATACTAATTTTACCAAAGATGGTTCTAATCAAGAATAAAAGTCAAAAATAATGATTTTCCCATAGGTGATTATAATCATTAAGATGACTTAGATTCGATAAATATGATGGTACCCAATTTAGGGATTATTATCAAGCATAACTTAAGGATATAACCTAGAATATAGATTAAATATGATCGAGTGTAAATCTAGATGTTATGGTCTAATGACTAAAGAGGCCACAATCAACCAAGCATATGAGGACACATAAGAGGATGAAAGGGATGGATAGAATAATAAAATTGATTAGTAGAAAATATTTAGTTATACCTACCAATGAGGAGATGTTTTCCATTATTAGAAATGATATAAATATAATGGTTAATGGGTTGATTTGATCAAGGGTGGGATGGAAGGATTTGATAAGGTCCCAAGGAGAAACTTCTATGGCTCCATTAATTATAGACATTCTGAAAGATAATTTTTATTGTAGCATGTGATGATAGGCATCATGATAGAATTCCATGAATAATTGGCCAAAATATGCATAAGGACTGACTCCCAATCCAATAAAAACTAAAAAATAATGCACCAATGATAAAAAAACACAATGATAATGTTGATATATGAATATGGATGGACTCAAGAATCATGTGCACAAGGAATCACCTAATGAACACATATAGACTGGGTCAAGGAAATAGTGTTGAAATCAATCAAACAAACAAATAGAAAGCACACAAATAGATAAATAACTTGAAATAAACAAACAAACAAAAATCTCAAAAATAAAAGCAAAAGAAAGCATCCTAATAATGACTTTGCCCTAGTAGGGTGGATCAAGGATAACTAATTAAGATTAGACAAGACATATATTTTTGGATTTTGAAATATTTTAAATGGTTTTGGCATTTTGAAGTATCTCAACTCATTAAAGAATGACAAGATACCTACTCAAAAAATAATGAGGGTGTTTGGCTTAGGTTCCTCATAAAATAATAAGAGTGTGGCTAAGGTTGCTTGTAAAATGATGAGAACATGGCTTAAGTTGATCACAAAATAGCAAGAGTGTGGCTTAGGTTTCTCATAAAATAGTGATAACATGGCTTAAGTTTCCTATAAAATGGTGAGATAATAGATTAGGTTGCTCACAAAATGGTGAGAGCACATGGAAAGGGGGACTAGGGTGATCTCAACATGAATTAATCATGACCTAATTAGTCCTAACATGACCTCAAGTCATAGTAATTACATCTACACAAAAGGTGGAGAAAAACCAACTAGGTATTAATAAGTTCTCAAATCTATCAAATAGCCAGGTAAATGAAAACAATAAGGGAAAAGTGATGTGGTAATGCATGATAAACAAGTGTTGCCCCTAGTTTTCCCATAGGTAGTTATAACTAGGATACAATAGATTATATCAATGATACTAATTTTCCTAAAGGCAATTATAATTAGTAGCAAGATTATTGAAACACTAATTTTCCCATAGGTAGTTGTAATTAAGCTCACATAAACCAACTTTGATAGAGGATGGATAATGAAATATATCTTACCATATCAACTATCACACTAATTTCATAGACTATCATTGAAACATGGATTTGATAAGAGTTAAAAATTGAGTGGAATCACCTCATGAAAAGTATAGGAAGAACTAAAAAAACCAAGATCAAAATAGGATTGGGTAGGATGACTAAAAATAGGATTTGGTCTAGATAAGAATGGAATGATAGGATGGTATGGTCTTGCCAAGGATAATAATGGTTTGATAAATTGGATAAAATGTTAAGAGGGTTATCCCCAAGTGGTAAGGTGATTGGTTGGGATATGTAACAATGGCAAAAGGATATGTAACAAAAATAATGCTATGTTAATGAAATGATATGGTACATGTTTGGTTCTAGCCTAGGTATGATAAATGGCATATAATTTTATTGTTCCTAATGAAGTGGATGTGCACGTCCTAATAAGTAGATGATACAAATATAATAATCAATCATGTTAATTTCTAGTCCATACCTCATTTGAATATTTGTTTTACTAAGAACTGGCTGTAGATTTGGATGCTGAGAGTGCTTTTGGATCTTCATCAATCATTGATTCTGATTCCTTCAAATGTTGAGACAAGATATATTTATAACCTCTATAAAGGAAAGTATGGCCAAGGATGATAAATAAGGAAAAATAATGGATGATAGGTTTGTTTTTGAAATGGAATGGTGCATGATAATAGAATGTATAATGGTGGGGAAATAAATAAAGATTTAGACTTTTAGTCACATGTAATGTTGCTGATGTCAAATTCAACATAATTTGTGTTGTGGCATTACCAAAAACCTCTAAATATTATCTTAATAATACCAAAAAATTATTCTATTTTTTTATCTTAAGAGTAGTTACCATCTAATTAAGCTATAGATAGGAAACTATTTTGATGTTATCTTTGATTTTTCCTTCATCAAGAAGTGAAGGATTTTTGTGCTCAGCTATTGGCACCTCAATGAGGTTTTCACCAATGAAGTTGTCTTGATTGTCATGTAGTGTCTATAAGAAGGTTTCAATAATGAACATTATATTTTGAATTTGATTTTATTCTAGTGCTTCTAAAAAATTTTAACTAAAAGATACTAAGTTTGAACTTTTTATGTCTCCTAGCACCTCTGAAAAGGTTTCAATAGGAGAGTGTTATTTTGCTACATGAATGTGGTCCTAGCCTCCTTTCTCTTCTTAAAATTCTATGTAATCATTGATGTATTTTATTAAAGTGTGATTCTATCAATCCCAATCAACACTTATGGGAGATGGAATGTCAATAATATGGCTATTTTGGTTAATGGTAATGGCCTATGGAGTGGTAATGAAATGGGGAGAGGCTAAAAAATCCTTGTAGAAGATACTAAGACAAATTATGTCAAATATGAAGTAACTCATCCTCAAAAAAATTTATAAGGATCAAAAATGTATTCAAATTTATCTTCAAGGCATGCATAACCAATGTTGTAACAGTCATAAACATATTTTGTATCTGAATCTAATTCCAACTCAATGGACTCTAAATCCACTGTTGAGACTTGTTGATTTTTATTATGATGCTAAATATGATTTTGGTTTAATAATATAACCTACTCTGACTTTAATTCTTCATATAATGGGTACTTTTTATAATGATGTCTTGTTGAATGTTTGGTATTGGATAACTAATGGCTTGTGATGGCATGGTGGGATCCATAAAAATTGGTTTGTCAAAGTGGGACTCCTCCATAATGGGAAAAGGTCAAGAGACAAATCCTTAGAGGCTATCTTGTCAATAGGAGGATATTTAAAATAGGTATATGGTTGAGGTAATGATTTTCCTAAAGGCAGTTATAATCATTAAGAATTGACTTAGTAAAGATTGGCTTGTCAGAGTGAGACTCCTCAACAACTAGTATAGGATTGAAAGGTGATTCATCTCAAGTTGACTTATCATAAATGGTTTTTTAAACAAAAACATCTTGGATTAGTTGGTTCTCTTGGCCTTAGTTTCTAATGAGTTGGAAAATACTAGTTTTGAACATAGCTTGGTCTTCAAATGATTGGATTGATTGAGGTTTTGATGGGATTTATAATGGATGAGGAATGACCTATGATTAGATAATGGTATAGAATTAGGGAGCATGATTTCTTGCATAACCCAAAGGATAAATTCCTAAAATGGTAACAAAAGGGTGGTATGGGGCTTGGTTACTTGTAATAGTCAAAGGACTAGGTCTTGGAATGATGAAAGGGCATTGTAGAGCCTAGTTGCTCACATAAGCCAAAGTATGAGGTCCTTAAAAGAAAATTTTGGGGTGTTTTGGAGTATGGTTACTCACCCAAGCCAAAGGATAAGGTCCTATAATATAAATTATGTGACATTGTGGAGCTTAACTATTTGAATAAGCTAGATCATCCATGTCCTCCTCATAAACCATATAATCCCAATTAGGGTTTTGAGTTGGATTGTAAGCTAGTTTTTACTATGTTCCATGTATTAATTATTATAAAGAGGTTATGGATCCATATCCAAAATATTATTATCTATATTTTGGTCTTCAAAGTCTTCCTCATAAACTATATCTTCCTAATTGGTAATTTTATTTGGATTTTGTGGAATTTGACTATGTTCCCCATATGGAGTATTGTAGGGAGAATAATAAAAATCCTTAGAAAATATTTCTCTATAAGGGTTCCTAGTGGGATTTTGTGTGACCATTATATAATAATTTGGATTGTACATGACTCCACCATAAGTGTAGCTAGACATATCCATATAAATGATGAAAGCTTTGAAACAAAAAAGGCTTAAAGTTTTGCAAAATTTGGAAAACTATGTCCAAAGGATAAATGGTTCAAACTTGGTCTAACTTTGTTAAAGGATGGAGTTGTATCTCTAACATGGTCAAAAAATGGATTTGTATCTCCAAAATGGTTTATGTTAATATTTGGCATGAAATAGTCTAACATCAAATGTCTAACGTCAAATGTCATACACAAAAATGGTCAAGCATCAAAATAAAAACCAACATGTCAAAGGTCTAGGTCAAAGTGTTCCAAAAAAGGTATAAACTAGGAAAAGGAAAAGAGTCACAAGATATTTTATCCAAATGTGGAGTCAAAATCTAGGCTCAAACATGCCATGCTAGGAATTTTGGCTAAATGACGTTAAAAGCTAGGCTTGAAACAAAAGATTATGTAATTTTATTTAATCTAAGAAGTTTGGAAAACTACTTTGACATAGACTCGACACATGGAATCAAACATAAACATGATCAATTGGCATAATCCATAAGGAAAAAGTATCTTGAAGAAAGGTTTTTCCCTCCCAAATAAAGACACAAACAATGTTGAGGATATGCATTGAACAAATAAACCATCAATAGTTTTCAAATTTGGGTAATTGATTAAATGAAGTTATGAAACCCAAAAGAGAAAGATTTGTGTATTAGCTCCATGAATTTAGGCCTAAATATAAATAAATAAATGTTTGAATCCAAACTTTGACAAGTTTAATTGAAAACTCAATATTAAAAACTAGGTTTTGACCAAACAAGCTAGACAATAATAGACAACATGGTGGTGCATAAACAAGGTCCAAATGGTATACATGACATGGTTTAAAACAAATGGTTTTTGATATAATGGTAAACAATTCTTGAAACAAATTGAGCAACCTAATGGCATAATCATGATTGAATGATGTGATCAATGTTATGTTTCAAAGACTCAAAGGTTTAAAATTGATAAGCATAATGGTACCGACCTCAACTCAAGTGACACACACACAAACAAGTTTATCAAAAATTTCAAGGCCCAAGTGTGGTGTAAAATTAATAACATAAATAATCTTTAGATAAAAGAGTGAAATATAAATAAATTGGTTTTGACATGGTTCTAAACAAAAAATTAGGATTTAGTCTCAAAACATACCAAGCAAAAATGACCAAAATACACTAAGTATAATCATTCAAATCCTAGCAAGGGTATGGAAAAATGGGGTTGAATAAAGCTAATTAGTTTTTAATAATTCTAGATGAATAAATTACACAATGAATTTCACATCATGATGCAAAAAATAAGCACATAATTTGGTGTCCATTACACATGGCTTGTTGCAAAAAGGTCTTGTACTTTTTGCAACCACTACATCCATTGATTACTTAGTTAAGTGAAATGCCCAAAGTGTAGATACATCATATGTGCAACTCCAACAATAAAATGTAGTTTAACTTCTCAAACCTCTAATCCTAGTGGGAGTGGTTGAAGTCAGTGCTGGGAGATGAAACCCCCTAGTCAAAGCTTCCCTAAAGAACTTGAGGGAGGTAATAAAGTCACGCTCACAAGCCAATATGTAATAAAATCAATAACTAATATAAAGAATTTAGGGTCATTTAAAGATCACCCAAAATATTTCAAGTTTTTGGGGAGTGATTTAGATGACATTCTTTCTATGCCTTAGACTAGGCATGTTTGCAATAAGGATGACATGTTTGACTCCAAAAGTTCCCTAAAAGGGATGGATGGAAGATCATACATGAAATGTCCTTTTTTCTAATAAAATTTTATTTAAATAACTATTGAAGACAAAATTTTACAAGTGATTTAAATTTTAAGGACCAAATGAAATATTAGGTGGTGTTTTTTTGACCCCTTGGTCTTAAATTGTGACTTTGAAATCACAATTTATCAAAATATTCGCTTAAGCACCCTAGTTTATCATTAAGCACCAACTTTGAATGTGTGTTTAGTTAAATGAAATAACAATAACTTATAATATACTCCCTCAACCTCAAAAAACACAATTATAAGGGCCTACATTTAAGCACTTAATAGTTTGAGAAAACAACATTAAAATTTTCAACTCTCTATTGCAATCCTGATGTTACATAGTCAATATCATTATTTTCCTTAAAAATTGAAAATTTAGAACACAATATCATTTTTATGGGTTATTTAGATAGAAAACACAAATATTTCTATTTTCCTATGAAATTCATTCTAGATAAAATCATTATTTTAAATAAAAACACTAGCCATATCTATACTATTATTGCTTAAGAAACAATATCACTACTCTGATCTACAAAATTATTATTTAGTAAACAATGATTTCATTACAAAATCTCTACTATGTGAGTAGTGATATCATAATATAGAGAAAAACCAAGGTTTTTAGAAACAAAAAAATGCAATTATAAAAAAATAGAATTTGAACTTAAATTTTCACTCTTTTTGGCCTCTAACTCCAAGATCCTACATGGAAAATATTAATAGGTTGTTTGAAAGAGACTTTGTGACAAAATTTTTCGGGATAGTGTCCCATCAGGTCTTCCATTATGTGAGCTAGGAATTTGACTCAAGAGAGGATGGTTGGTATTGTGTTAGTTCCAAAATGAAAACAAAATGAAATAAACACACTAACTAGCATAATACCTCTAGGCTTAGACACTAGAGGGAGCTTAGTAACAAACATACATACAATAACAACTAAAATTAAAATAATATCTTCCTTCACCTTCCTTTAATGATCTAAATATCTTTTTGAAGTGGCTTTCTCAACTTATGCTTAATGAGTCTTCATCAAAGGAGGCTTGGCTATCTCCTCTTCTCTTTGACACCATGTTTGGATTTGGATTTGACTTGGCTCAACAATTTGGCTTGAAATATTAATTTTCATGAAGTTTTGGAATAAATTAAACATTATAAATTTGTATTATTCAATATTTTTTAATAATTTATGAATGATAACTTCAGCTTATGAGAGCTTAAAATTCATGTTCATGGCTCTCCTATTTATAGATTTTCAAAAATGGTTAGAATCAACCTAAACCATCCATATCAAGATGAAGATATGTGGCTAAGGATTAATTTAATTATGTAATTAAAAATTCATAAATAGGCTCATAAATATTTGGGATAAAGGGGCAATGAATAGGCATGGAGGGTCTTAATGAGGCATGGGAGGCATAAATCCTGAAATTTTATACATTTATGGCTTGTGGATGCCACCCCATAGGATGATATCATTTGATGATGCAATTAATGACAATAAATTTAGAATAAATATTTATCCAACAAGTTTCATGGAATTATTAATTAGGCTCATGATTTGAATTAATTAACTTTAAGCATGATTAGTCATTTTAGTGCAAACCTTGGCTCTTTGGTGCATAAATGAATCAAATTGGTCAGAATGTCCTGTTATTAGATCAAAATTCAACTAGATTAAAATTGGAATTTTATGTTATATGTATTGGATCCATTATCCCATCTAGGATGTTTTCAAAACCAAATAACAAAGCCACATGTCTTGTGTAATAGATTTGATAGAAAAAATCAATCTAGGGCACCTAGGTGCATAATTAACATTTTGACTCGATATGATCTGATCAGATTTAGTTGTTTCATAAATTGAATTTCCATATTTAATGATACCATACCCAAAATCAGAACTTTAATATATAAATTTCAAATATTTTAATGTGTGTTAGTATTTAAGGCTAAATTATGCACTTTGGTGTAAATTAGTCAAAAAGCATGATTGATGGTCATTGGTAGCTAGATTTAGGTGTCTATAAGATGGATAAAAATAGGTATGAGTAGATGTTTAAGTATGTACAATATTTCATATGAAGTTTTGAAACACTTAGGAAAGTTTCAAGGTAAACCTTTAGGGGTAAGGTCCTAAGCCTAAGCATGCAATCAGACTAGTCCCAGACTATGCCTAACTTAATGAAGAGTCTTAAGATGTCATCGAGACCTATGAAGGATGAAAATCAGTGGTATATCATGTGATAATATGTTTTAAACTATGTGAACATGTGTATTATGTATATAAGCATTTAGGGGAGGTTTATAGGTCAGTTCATAGCTTAGTCTTTGAATGAAAATACCTTGTGAGAAGGCATAGGCTTGGTAACATGTTAAGGTGACTAGTCTGAGGAATATGAGAAGAATATTGGTAGTGTGTGAGATTTATATGAGGATGTTTTATATTAATATGAGTTTTTGAGAGAATTTACATAGGTTTCAAGGTGTTTTCAAGGTCTAAGTATGACTATCAACTCAAGGCCTAATGTGCAAATAAACCTAGTGTGGCATAATGAGGGGTCAAGTTCATTTTACAAGGTGATAGATCTCATGATAAAATTTTCATAAGTGTTGTAGATTTTTTCAAATTTTTTGACCAAGTTTGAGGTTATGGAATAAAGGAGAAATCATGAAATGTGGTTTTGAGGTTTTATGTGTGTATAGATTAAGGTATTGCAGACCCAAGAATGATTTTCTAATGCTTGTTGACAAGTGAAACCTTTAAATGAGGATCCAATAAGTTAATGGTAGTTTTGGAATGGTCCTATCTCAAATTCCATGGAATTATTTTTTGGTTTGAGGACCTAAGCTTTATAAATGATTGTTAAGAGTGGAAGGTAGTCTAAACTCTCTCTAAAACCCTAACTATGACCTGATATGGAAGATCTTATTGGAAATGGTTGATAATGGTTTTTATGACATATTTTGGTGATTTTAACATGTATATTACTCCTATAGGTACCTCCATGTGGCATTGGTATATTATAAGAGTGAGTGGAATCTATTGGAAACCTTGTATTTCTGATAGTTTTTATGTAGGAGGCAACATTGACCAGGTCAAAGTATGAAAGTTATTGGAGGATTATGTGTTATAATTTTAAATTTTTCCCATTTAATTTTTTTATCAGGTTATATACTTAAAATATGATAAACTGATCATGATGTTGGCATATCGCTGAAAAGTCCTACTGAGGAAGACAGTGAGAAAAATAGGCAAAAGTGAGAATAAGATTAGGGATGTGTTGTGGTGGATTAGGGATAGATCAAATTATATATTTTTTTTAATTTATGAAATGTAACACATATCCCATTTTAATGTAATATTTTGAGATGCTTATATATAAGCAGAAATTTGCTCTTAAAGTGACTTGCCTAACACAATGAAGTCTATATTAGGTGAAGACATGAGATTGATCTATAATACCAATATTGATATTAAACCTTGTAATATATATGTTTCAATATGTTATAATTATTCTTAATTATCATACAAAACTAGTTTAAGTTCATGAAAGTGAATATATGGGTGTTCTAAGTCATTATTGCCATGACTATGTATTGGAGCTATAAGCAATTTTATGTGTGTGAGTAAGATTAATGTTCCTCAGTCATTATGCATAGATTTAAAGAATATAATACATATTAATTTGTTATATACGTAAAATAGGTTAATTTTAATGTAATTTTATTCATGATAAATTTTTATGGTGTGAAAAGTAAAAGGTTCTTGACTAGTTATTGAGGCCTATTTGTAGTTTTGAGTAAGCATATGGAAATGGTCAGTTTGAGGTCTTTTGTCCTATTTTGTTAAATATAATGAAAATTATTTTGAAATTTAGGTCAGGTATGTTATATCCAAATTATTTTTATGTTTTTTTAATTAAAATTGAGTGTAGACTTTAGATATTCAAAGTAGACGTTCTGGCAGTGAGAAGGGATAATTGTGAGTAGGCCTAATGGTGTGGTTCAAGGAATGAAATGAGATAAATGGTGTTAGAAAAATAATGTGATAATATTATGGGTATTATTAAAGTTTTTATGAGTATATTATGGACGCTAAATATGTACCAAAGTGGTCAAGGTGAAACATGTGCTTTGAGAAGGCCTAATTGCATTAGGTCTCCTTTAGGCCTAATGGTGGTTTTGGTCCTTATGAATGGTGACTAATATATGTAGTATTTGTTTCAATTTTTAAACATGTTTTTTGATATATTCAAAGTTTTATCCAATAATTTATAGGTTTGTGGCCAACCAAGGTTGGTGAAAGCAAGAGTCAAGTATAAAAAGAAGGTCTAATAGGCCTAATTAGACTAGTTAGAGTATTAAGGGAATAAACAAATGAAATAGAAGTTTATAAACTAAATAAAGGGTTTTAATACCATAATATATGTGTGTTTAATATGTTATTAAGTTATAAAATTGATTATATATATAATGATTAACTCCATATGACCTAATTTTTCCAAGAAGAGGGTTAGTGGAGCAAAGAGGTCTAATAGGTTGTTTGAGAGAGATTTAAGAGGAAAAGAAAGTGATAATCATAAATTTAGTGATAAAATTGTGTCCAAATGTGAAAATATTCTCTATTTTGATAATTTTGTGTTGATTTACCTAGGGGGTTGGTGCCTCATTATAATTTGTTGCTTGGTAAAGGCTTAATTGAGTTAGTGCTTGACTAGTGAGGGGTTGGTGCTCCTTGTGGGGTTGGTGACTCACTAAATATTGATTAATTGATTATATTAATATATTAAAATATGTGTTAGTTGGTTTTATCCCCATTTATTATTTTATACATGTCTCTTATGTTCAAATGATATACACTTATGTGGATGCTTGTTTATGCATTGGTTTATGTTTGTGTTTAAATGAATGATTCATGAATAATAAGTGAAATTAAAGTATTATTTGAAGGGCGATGATCCACCCCATCCACATAATTATATGTACTTACAAAACTTGGTATCATATAAATTCCTTTGAAGGAGTCCTAATAGCCTAAAGGAGATCCTAAATAAATGAAGATGGCTAGTCAAACACAAGGTGGTTTCTCTTTAAGTAAGGCTCCATCATTCAATGGATCTAATTATGATTTTTGGAATGTTAGGATGAAAAAATATTTAATTTCTCAATGTCATGATGTTTGGAAATCAATTTTTGATGGATATACTACACCCCTATTGCCCCTATAGATGTAGTAGGTAAGAAATCTAGTGACAACAATTCAAAAGAAATCAATCATATTCTTTATGGCCTATCAGAGATAGAACTTGTAAAGGTGATGCCCCTTATGTCTAAAAAATAAATGTGGGAAAAGTTAAATACTATCCATAAGGGATACTCTAAGTTTAATTTGGCAAAATTTTAAACCCATATAAGATAGTTTGAAAGCCTGAGTATGAATGAAGATGAGACCATTGTAACCTAGCTATTGAGGGTTAATGAAGTGGTCAAAATCATAAGAGGCCTAGGTGAATAATTGAAAGAGTCTATTATTTTTCAAAAGGTATTAATATCTCTAACTCCTAATTTTGATTCTAAATTATCTATTATTAAAGATATGTAATATCTAGACAAGCTAGATATGGATGGACTTCATGGCGCCATAACAACCTATGAGATGAGGATAAGTGAAGGAAGACATGTAAAGAAGGAAGATAGATTAATATTAGAAAAAAATTTAAAGGAGAAGAGACATAAGGTAATAAATCTAAAGACAATGATGATTTTGATATTGATGATGATGATTCGATAGTTATATTTGTAAGAAAGTTGAAAATTGGTTCAAGTAAATATAAGGGTAAGATACCCTTCAAGTGTTTTAATTGTGGAGAAATTGGAATCTTTGCTAATAATTACACTCATAAACATAATAAAAAATATTATGAAGAGAAAGATTAAGGTCATGATGATGAAAAGAAGTCTTATAGGTCTAATAAAATCAAGAAAAGGTTTAGAAGGTATGATGACAAGATTTTTTTTCAAGAATAAAAGAAGCTTTTACACTAAGGAAGACTACAAATCATCTAATGAGAGTGAGATAAGTCATTCTAAGAGTTATTAGGAAGGTGTTGATCATGATGTCAATGAATTTCTCTTTATGGTTGAGGAGGCAAGTTGTTCAGATCAATAAGAGTCTATGTGGTTTGGAGGTATTGTTGTTGATTCCAATGAAGAAGAGAATAAGGTAGATCTTAAGGCAAAGTTGATGAATTTTATAGAAGAGCTGAAGATGGTGAAGAATAAGATTAATGTTATGATTTCTCTTGTCAAATGATGTGAGGAAAAAAATGTTTTAAGTTAGACTGAGCAATAACTCCAAGGAACAAGAGGAAATAGTCAAACATGTGAAGACTCAGATTGAGATTGTGATTGCAAGCCTAAAGGCTAAATAATAATAATGTGAAAGGTATGTAATAAAAGTACATTCCTTGAGAGATGATTTAAATCAAGCATCAATTAAGGTAAAGTCTTTTTTGAAGTTTAAAAAGAGTACAAATGATTTAGACAACATCCTGAGTAGTCAGAAGATTGATAATCATAAAATAGGTCTTGGTTTCAATGGAAACCAAAAGAATAACACTAATGTGATCAAGGAGAATCAGACCTTAAATTTCAATGGTCAATTAAGAAATGATGGTGCCAATATAATGAAGAATAATCCTATTAGGTAGTCTAATAATATAAGTTATGATAATCCTTTAGTTGGTTATTATTATTCATGTAATGAAGTTGGTCATAGATCAAGGTATTATATAAAAGTATCAAGAATGAATATGCATGGAACTATGAGGAAAATCATTAATCAAGAGGTATGGGTAATGGTTTGTTTCCATCAAGATTAATAATGTGTTTTAACTATCAAAAGGTTGGCCATATTTCAAATTTATGTAAGCATGGACTCTCAAGTCAAACCAAGAAGATTGAGGCCCCTAGAGTACAAGAAAGAAGATAAAAAAGTGAATGGACACAAAAGGTAGCTAAGGTCAATGATGATTAGTATGCAAGTCTAAGTGGATTGCTTAGCATGGTGGAGCATAGTTTATATGTAAGGGAGTGCCAATAATTCTCCTTATTAGCTCAAATTATGGATGAAAAAGTCAAGACAAATATACCAAGTCATAATTTTGTTCAAATTAAGATTTAAGGCTTCAAGCCTAAGAAGATCATGAAGAAAGTTTAGTCTAGTAAGGACACGGAGATATGGGAATCTCTTGAGTTTATGTTGTTTTAATACTCAATAAAAAATAGGTGACTCCATTAGGTTTCATGGAGGAAATAAAATAGTGATAAAAATCATGATGGGTGTTAGGTATTAGGGGGAGTTATGTATTCTTTGTTTTAGATCCAAAGTTTAGTCAATAGTCTATTTGAGGTGTGATTATAAGAGATAGGTTACAAATAATTTGTATGATGACTTTATCAAACCAAGTCACGTATTTTATTGTTTTTGAATATCTCATGGAGATAAGGAGAGCCAATAATGATCCTAAGAGTAGGTTTATTTGCAAATAATATTTGTAGTATTTGATTTTAAACCTTGTATGCAATTGAAAATGCATCATGTCTATAAATCAATCTTAACTCAGAGAAGATAGAGCACACCTACAATTTCAATAGGGAATATATTTATTAAATATGGGCATGACAAATATGGGGATATATTAGACCTAATTAGGGGATCACTTGTCAAAATACACCTTACTGGGAAGGGTTCTAAATCCTACAGTCTAACACAATCATGCAAAAATCCTAAAAGAGTCCTAGGTTTAATGTTCACTCTATTCTAATAAAAAAGAAAGTAAATCTAATCTAGTGCACACCAAATATTGTAGCACAAAATGAGGGTTTAGTAAAGCTATAAAAACATGTATAAGAGAATCTCAATCAATCCAAGTATGAGTAAGAACCTAATACATGAAATATGAAGAGTAACATTATTTGATCCAATATTTATGCTACTTTTATCTACTAAAGAGGAGAACAATATTAGAATATACTTACCTGAATGTGAATCCATCAAGAATCAATCTCTCCCTTATCCAAAGGGGATTTATAAGAGATTATTATGGTTTTTAAGGATAAATAAGAAAGGCTAAAACATCCAATACTTATCCACAAGACTATATTCTCCAACTAGAAACCCTAAGCTAAGACTCCTTAAATAGAATGGTGAAAGAGCAAATTATAAAGAAGCACAAGTGAATAATAAATATTAATTGTATATTAAAATATTGATGACATGATATTATATTTATAGGTATATCTCACCCTAAATATTCCAAAATATGTTGGATATACAAGGTTGACCCAGTCGACCCTCTATGTTTTTGAGACATAAATCACTAGGTCATGAGCTAAGTCAGTCGAAGGGCTAATGAAAATCAAAGTGAAAAATACCCTAAATAGTATAGGGTCAACCTAGTCAACCTTATTTAATAATCAGAGGCTAAAAAATATATAGGGTCGAGCCAATTGATTTAACATAGTCAACTAGCTAAAGGGTATCAAGGTGAGGAAAAGAGGGATGGAAAAAGGAAAAAAATTGGAGTGTACAAGGGAGAATTAATAGCTTAGGGAATAGTTTTGAGATCTAGTTGGATTGGTAATTATGTTGAAATAAGGGACAATAATATTATAAAGCACCAAAGGTCTACCCACCCCTTTCTTAGTATACCTTTTAAGGTATGCACTTAGAGAGATTGAGTTTCGATGGGTTCTTTCAAGATGTAAAGCATAAATATTTGATACAAGTTGAAAATATTATGTGTATACATATGACCCACTTTAATCTCATCACATGTCACTAAGGTATAATAGGGGATAGTACTTTGAGAAAGAACATAAGGACAAATAATGTTGATGCTAAAAAAATGTTGCAATATTTTAAAGTAAAAATAACTAAAAGTAAATGACAAAAAAGTAAATAACTAAAAAGTAAATGATTGAAAATTAAATAACTAAAAATTAAATGTAATGCATGCCTTGACTTACCTTTATCACTGGATGGTTTTTTGTTATGTTGTTAGTTTGGATTATGGAGGGCACAGAGACTACATTCGATAAATCCAAGAATATAAAACTAAAGAGAAAAAACAAACAAACACAAGAGAATCCAAGATAGCTAGTGCTATGAGGATGAGATGTACTTATGAAATTTGGCAATCTAGGGTGACAAGTGTTACATTAGACCAAATGACCAAGTCAAACAACAAGAGTAAATTGGGTAATTGAAAATCCAATGCTACTAAAAATGAAAAACTCAAACAAGTTATCCTTAAGTAATAAAGTCAAACACACCAAATCAAACCAAGGATACATGTCAAATAGGATGATAATAAAACAAATCAATGGTAAAATAAGAAACAAAATGGAAAAAAAAACATTGATGAGTGAGCAATAATAATCCTTATCTAACTTAATAATGGAAAAAGGTGCATAAAAGGGGAAAACAACATTGTTGAGTGAGAAGCAATAACATAACTTCACTCAAAAATGGAAAAAGGGTACGAACTCAGATGTCCATAACATTAACGTAGTAATAAAATTACAAATGATAAAAGGAATGTAATGTAAGTCTAGTAATGTAATTCATGGTGTAAAAGAAAGAAGAATCCATAGTTACTCAAACATGTTATTTTGCTCTAATTATAGATAAAAATGAAACAAAATAGTGCTAGCATGTTTTTAAGAGATGAAGATAAAGAAATTAAAAAAGGGAAAATAGATTTAAAATCACAATTTGTCTATCAAGGGGGGAAATGAAATGGGTGGAGGGGAGAATGAATGAAAAACCAAGGTCAAGGAAATCTTTATTGAAGTGAAAACAACGAATTAGGTTTGTCAAAAAAAGAGGACTTTCAAACTTAAAGACTATAAAGAACTTATCTTAGCCACATAAGTCTTAGATCAAAAAATAGAGTATATAGATCATCCCATGAAAAATATATATATGAAAATTAAAATGGACCTACATCCCTACAACATGTTCCCCATTCCTTAGGACCCCTTACAGAGTATTTGATCTACTACAAAGATTAGGTACTTTCATGAGAAATTAGGTAACACCATAGAGTTTGTTGAATTATCCTATTCCAATCTACTAGCCTACCACACCCCAAAGGACCTTGACTCTATGTGAGGCTAACTATAGAGTTTGAGATTCGATTGGAGAAAAGAGATGTGCATGTAATCATGTCTTTTGTTGTGATATTGAATTTTGAGATTTTGTATGTTTCTTTTTAGATATCATTGAATTTTGATTCAAATGATTTGAATTTTAACTTTTTTGATGGTTTTTTTATTCCTCCTCGATACAGATTTAGAAAACCAAACATGGGTGCTAAAGATGAATTTTATTTGAATACTTGGGACAAGGTTACTAAGAGAGAGAAAATTTAAAGAGCATGGGGTCTAAGAGTCTCATAAATCTAGGTAAAATAAAAGTAATATCTTAACTTTGACCTTGTTTTATCCAATGTGGATTGAAAGGAAGGGGAAATCAAGAGGAATGACACATGGAATAATTTGAATTACTTCAAATCACAAAAAAATGTGACAAAGGGAAAGAAGGGATACAATTATATTAAAGTGTGATTGCCTATCATAATAATGATGAAAATGGAGGAAAACATGCTAAAATTGATTATTGTGTAAATTTTATCTAACAAAAGAAGCAAAAACTAAATATTGATAACAAGGATGTAAAAAGATGAAAATATGGTAATTTTATGAGGAAGGTTGGGTTCTATCCATGATCTTACAATGTAACTTCATAAAATAAAAACCCAAGGGGTGCTAACAAGTAAGTGAAATATAAAGTGAGGTAAGAAAAAATATGGTAATTTTGTGAAGAATTTTGGGTCTTATCCACGGTCTTACAAAGTAACTCACAAAATAAAAACCCAATGGGTGCCAAAAAGAGAAAATATAAGAAGATAAAGAAGGTTATGGTACATCAAGAAACTGAAAGACCAAAAGGGAGGACTAAAGGTTTGTGAAAGGAAGGAAATTGATACAAAGGAAGACACCCATGTAAGTAAGGTAAAAAAAGTGTTTGATAGATGTAGATAGAAAGCAAGAACACAAGAAAATGTTTAGGCAAAGTACTTTTTGAGAAATTGTGCATTGTTGGGCTCTTTAAAAACATGGCCTTTATTGGTTTGAAGATGGTAGATGCTTGGACCAAGAATATATTTGAATAAATATGGGCTCCACCATTTTTGGGTGTATTTACCTTCTTTATCATGGGTGTAGTATAATTTAAGGACAAGATCACCAACATTAAATGTGCAGAATTTAATATGTTTATTATGTTGTTTGGAAATGCAAGTCTTATATTGGAAGTTATGTTATAAGGTGGAAAGATGACATTAATCAAGTAGATCAAGGGCATGGATATGAAATTTATGCAATTCTTCATCTAGAATAATAGAATTAATAGATATACGAAGAGAGGGACTATCAACTTCTAAAGAAAGAATAGACTCAAAACCATAGACTAGAGAGAATGGAATTGCCCTAGTGGTAGTGTGTATGTGAGTATGATAAGACCAAAGTGTAGGTTAAAGATGAATATGTCAATCTATGTAGGTTTTATGAATTATCTTTTGGAGATTTTTTTTGATAATTTTATTAGTGGCCTTAGCTTGGTCATTACAATATAGATGATAAGATGTGGAAAATTTGTGATTGATTTTGAATTTGTTGCAAAGTTGTTTAACATGTTTTTTTTTTAAGTTACCACCATTGTCTAAAATGATAGTATGGGAAATACCAAAGTGTCAAATTATTTGATTAAGGATAAAATTATAAATTGTAAGACTGGTGACATTAACAAGGGGCATGATTTCTACCCACTTAATAAAATATTTGATAGTAGTGATGATAAATGCATTCCCATCTTGGGAGCGAAGTAGTTTTCCAATGAGATCAAATCCCCATGTGGAAAATGGCCAAGGAGATTTGATGGTTTGAAGTTAGGCTAGAGGTGAATAGATTAGATCATCATGAAGACGATAAGGATTACACTTTTTATTATATTTGATTCCAGTCTTGATACGATGGGCTTTGTCAAATGGTAAAAACCTCATTATGACATATAAGTGAATTAAGTGGTTGAATAGAGAATGGATATTTTCTTATTTGTATAAGAAAAGTAGGATTGAAAAGGACTTGGTGTGGATGAAAGAGAGATGTTGAAGAAGCATGAGAATCAACAATGAAATTTTGATCTCTAAGGATAGGTTCAATAGTGAAAGAGATGAAATCCTTTCAAGAATGGTTTCAAATTGATGATATGTGATGAGGTTTTCAATTTTACATTAATAATCAACACTAAATTGATGATAAATAAGCTGAGAATCACCTAAGTCATGAAGGTATAGAATGTCTAAATCAAGAGTAGCTCACATGCCTAAAATTAGATCTTCATATTCAGCCATATTATTGGTGACATTAAAGTTGAATCAATTTACTAAAGGAATAATCTTGCCTAGAGGACTTGTGAGAATACAACCTACCCCGACTCCTTGAAGGTATTTAGCACAATCAAAGTGAAGGGTCCAAGTATCCTCATATAAGTTGACATTAATTTTAGGAAGCTCCTGAATAACTACTTTTTTTTAGTAGTATCGAAGGGAGTGATAGAGTCAACAAGATTATTGGCTTCAAGATCGGTAGTAAATCTATACAAATAATATTTAAGAGAAATATCTTGATTAAAACATCTGACATAAAGGATATTGTCATCTAAAAGATTATCTTGAAGAGAAGAATTAGTTGGTATGGGAGTTGTGGCAAGTTAATAAGATATAATTTTCCATTTGATAAATTTTTGAATGATGATGCAGAGATCAAATTCCATAAGGAGGACCATCCATTTACCAATTCTATCCCCAAGAAGAAATGATTTAGATAGAAAATGATGAAGGGGGTTATAATGAACAATGATATAAGTTGTAAAGCATATAGTGGTAAAGATTTTCAATTTAAAATAAATGGCAAGGAAATCATGCTCAATTTTGGAATAACATGTTTCATAATCAATGAGGATTCAACTAATGTAGTAGATAACATATTTTCTTTAGGTATCATATTGTTATGAAAGCATTGCCCCAACTTAAATAGGTGTGGAAGAAGTATATAAAATCAAAGGTTTAACATTGGATGGAGGACAAAGTGTATGTGGATAAAGCAATGACTCTTTCATGTTATCAAAAGTTTTTTGACATGGATACATTCATTCTAAAGTTGTACCTTTATTGAGAAGGGAATTTATGGAGTGAATTAAATATGCAATTTTGGATATGAAACCTTTAATTACCTAGAGTTTACCTAAATAAGTATGAATGTTTAGAATATAATGATGAATAGGCATGTTTATGATAACACTAATTTTGTTAGGGTCAACATTGATGTCATGGAGAGAGACTAAGAATCCTAATAATTTTCCACATGTGACTCCAAATATACATTTGTAAGGATTAATCCTAACTTTATATTTAAGGAGATGTTCAAAGATGATAGCAAGATAAAAAACACAATTCTTACAATGTTTATATTTATCAATGAGATCATCCACATAGGTTTCAACAATTTTGTGAATGAGATCATGAAATATGTGAGTCATCACTCATTGGTAAGTGGCTCCAAAATTCTTATGACCAAAGGGAATTTTGACATAGAAATATGCACCCCATTCCATGGTGAAATTATTCTTATGTTGGTCCTCATGAGTGATATAAATTAGATTATATACCAATAAGCCATCCATAAGAGATAACATTTTGTAACCAGTCATGGAATCAATAATAGCATATATTAAAGGTAAAGGGAATTTTTCCTTGTGACAAGTAATATTAAGATTATGAAAATCAATACAAATGTAAATTACCATAGTGACCTTTTGAATGGAAATAATGTTGGATATTGATTCATAATAATCCACTAGTTTAATAAATTTAACATCAAGTAGTTTGATGATTTACTTATGACATAAAGTGGAAAATTTAGGTGGAAATTGTCTTTGATTTTGATGTAAAATCTTGACATCAGGATAAGTAATGATATTATGCACCAAAATGCTATGGTCAATGCTAGGCATGTCCTTTTAGGACTGAGTGAAAGTCTCATGATAGTTGTCAAACATAGTCATTAGTCGAGGACAAGATGGAGTAGATTATTCAATGTGAATCGTTTCTTCATTAAACATGGCATTGTCATCTTGAAAGTGGTATGGTGCATTAGGTAAGGTATAAATGAGATTTGTTTTAGTATCAATGATATAAATGAAGTTGTTGAAGTAAAGAGTTTTGGTTTTGAAATTCCTAAGTTTATGATGATGTAGAAGAAGTTGAGGTTCTTAGGCATAAATTGACTTAAGGATAGCTTAGCCACTAGGAAAGTTAGTAATAGGACCATAATACTAGAAATCTACTTCAAGACATAAATTTGATTGCCATGGTGATCATACTCAAAATTTATCTAATGAATGTTGGTTGTCTTGGAATCTAGCGTAATTTTAGGAGTAGAAGTAGAAGGTGTAAAAGGGATTGGAAAAATTAGTGGATTCAATGATGGGATATGGATTAGATGTAATGATTGGATTGATAGGTGGTAAAGGATATGTATAAATTTTTAGATGTTCTGAAGGTATAATTTTTTCTACCATACAAGGAGTATCAATAAGAGGAATATTGGCAGGAGGCACATGACACTCAAGATCTAAGCAATGATCCAAAAAAATGGTATGAAAATCCCAATTAAATACATGAATTTGGGCTAAGATTTTCTAATAATGATGGACATCTAAGTTTACATATTGATCTTAAGTCATTATATACTTATCATCGTATGTTTAAGAAATTTTATATGCTTGAGAATTAGGGGAAGTTTTAGAGGGTGAAATCCTAATATTACTAAATATATGAGGAGATATGATGAGAGTATCTTTAAATAATTTGGCCACTCCAAAATCATTGTAAGTGAAGGCATCTTCAGGTAAAGAAGGCTCCTAATCATTGCATGGAGGGGGAAAATTGGTAATCTCATCAATAAGATAAATAGTATGATCCTTGGGTAAAAGAGAGGGAGGAATCCATTGAAAAATGTAGGGAGGTAATTTGGTATTATTTCAAGTATGTTACAAATCATTAGGATTATCATCATTATAATTTATAATAGTAACTTGTAAATAAGGGTTCATGTTGATGAACTCGAGCAAAGGAACACTATTGATCTTAGGAATGCAGGGAATGGAATATTATGATTTAGGATTAGGAAGTTGAATGCTCCATGGATTAGGATCAACTTCATGCTTATACCATTTTACATTATGTAATAATTTAATACATTGGCTACCAAAAGAAGCAATGACCCTCATTCAATGAGTCCATTGATGACCAATGAGTATGTTATAAGATAAAATAAGATCAAGGACCATGAAATTAGTTTGAACAATCTTAGGTCCAATAGTGAATGGAATCCAAATACAACCTAATGGCTTTTGATTGGTCTTATTAAAACCATGATAAGTAATATGGGTTTTCTTGACATGATCCTTGTTATAACCAAGTTATTGGATGAGCCATAAAAATTTCACATTAATACCAAAACCTTAATCAACTATAAATTTATAGACAAGACTGGTATTAATGGCTACTTTGATAAAACATGGTGGATCATTAGCACAAAAGATAATTTCATCATTGATCATGTCTTCTTCAAGGAAATCAATAGAGGGGTTAGAAGAAAGATACATAGTTTCAATTGTATTTATGTTGGTTGGTTAAGAGTCAATATAAGGTGGTTCTTTATATATGGAGGATGGATCTTCAATTTCTCAAAGTTGTTGCATAAGGAATTTATGATGATAGGGAGAAGTATGAACCACCTCCATAAGTGGAATCTTACAAGATATAGAGTTGAGTTCTTCAAGAATGTTCCAATGTGGCTTATAAGAAGTAACATGAGTTTTAGAAGGTAAATTAGACTTTGGATAAATAGATGTGGCTAGAGGATCATAAGAAGGAGATGGTTCCTCTTAGTCTTCTGAAGCAACATTAGTGGTGGTAGTATCTTTGAGAATTTGTTCCTTCAAATATGGCCTCTTAGGCTTGGTAATAGGATCTTTGTGAGCTAGTTTAAAATGATAATTGACCTTAGTAGTGTTGACCTATTGAAATATTTTAAAATATTGGTCATAATTAGTGCTAATGACACAAACATCCTTGGTATGTGTTTAATTATTTGAAGAAGATTTTTTCTTATTTGAATTATAATATTTAGAAGTTTGTCATTTTTGAAAAGTAGCAGTTTATTCTTGATGATGAAGATTGATCATAGCTTCATGATTGAATGAATCACCAAGAAGTTAAGAGACAAAAGAATTAGTGAGCCCTCTATAAAATTCATGAGAATTCCCAATGTTTTCATGCAACCAATAAAATAGATTGGGATCATACCACTTATGAGGAGCAATGGGATAGATGAAATGTTTTGAGGGTGGTAAAAATTATTTAATTTGTTAAATTGAAGGAGGTGTACGAGAAGGTGAAGGAATATCAGTTTTGACAACTCTTGTTTTGGTCTATAGCGTATTACTAGTGATAGAATTAAATGTTTGGAAAGATACTTTAAGAAGTTTAGGATTAGGTTTAAATTGCTTCATGAGAAAGTCTTAACATTTAGCTTGGTCAAGAGCTTCATTAAGTGTTTAGGGAGAAAAGGTTCAAACCTTATATTGAAGAGTGAGAGTTAAAGTCGTGATAAAGAGTTTGAATAAGTTATCATTAGTCATGATATGGTCTGCTTTAAGAGCTAAATATTTCCATCTTTTGATAAAGTCATGAGTTGATTCAGTGGGAGATTTCTTAGAATTAATGAAGTGGCTAAGATAATTTTTAGGAAGATCATTATGTTAAAATTATTTAACCAAAGGATTAACCAGATCTTAAAGTTTCCAAATAGAATGTTAGGGAAGTTGATTATACCATTCTTATACATCGCTAGTGAAAGTTTTCACTAAGCATTTAGTAACAGAGAAGGTATTAGTTTGGATCCACTCTTTAGAAATATTTTCAAAGGATTTGAGAAATGAGGTAGGATATTTAGTCCCATCATATTTGATAGTTGGAGATATGTTACCAATATCAATGGATATAATGAAGGGAGCTAAAGGATTTTTTTGAATAGTTTGAATAATCTTGTTATTCATTATGGGTTGATTAATAACATTACCTAAATAATCTCAAAGAAGTAGAGGAATGAAATTGGGTTTAGCTTTAGGATGCATAGTTGGAGGTTGATAAGCCACATTGATTAAATGTTGTTGAAGCTATATCATTTGGTTGGTGTTATAATTTTGTAGTATGTTCATTTGTTGGATAACTTGAGCTAGAATTTGAGTTGTATCAGGGGGTGGGTTGGTGTTGGTAGGAGCACTCTCCAAATTGGTGTTAGGGGGAGGATTACTAGAAGAAGGATTATTAGTGTATTTGTTAAGTAAACTTGTATCCATTACTCCCACATTAATGTAAATATTTTAAAGATGAGAAGTTTATTGGTGAGCATATAAAAGATTATATCCATCAACTTAATCTTGAGGTGTTATTTTCACCATATTACAAGTCATAAATGAAGGAGGGGAAGAGGTAGCCCAAGAGTGATGGTGCTCTTGGGAGGAAAAGAGAGGGAGAAATGAACATCCCATATAGTATCTAAATGGATTTAAGCTATTCAAGAAGATTATGATAGGATACATAATTATAAATAAAGAGAGATGAATAGAATGCAAAGAAGAATAAATAGAGAATTAGATTGACAAACAAGGAAGGTAGCAAGTAGTACAAGGTTGACTGGGTTGACCTAGCATAAAAAACAAAGCTTAAAAAAATATAGGGTTGAATGTGTTGATCTAATATAGTAACTAAAGATTTTTAAATGAAAAATCAAGGTCTAAAAACTATAAAGAGTCAACTATATCAATCCATTATAGTGAATAGAGGCTAGAAAAAGGTATAGGGTCGACTAGGTTAACCCAATACAATAGATAGGGAAAATTAAAAAGCCTAAAATAGGTTGTGAAATTAAACAAGATAACTATTGAAATAAATTTGGAATATAAATAGATAAAAGGAAACACAAAATCAATTAGATTAATGCTAGCTAATGAAATTGAAGCACATAGCAAAATCCTTGCACCAATGCTAGGTAATGTAAATTTTTGTAATATAGAATATAATTGAGCAAAATGCAAGAAATCAACTTAGAAAGTAAAGAGATAACTAATTTGTTAACCCAAATGTTTATTAGATTATTAAGATATGATTTTAAATGTGATATAAGTTGGATATAAGTAGGGAACTAGAATGGCAATCTAAGGATGGTTTTAGGTAGTTTGGGATGAAAGGGATTGTACTGGCAATGATACAAGCTTGGTATTAGGGCCTACCCCCTCACTTCACACATTGAAATGATAAGGGTGTTATGTGATTAGCTATAATTTATCATTAATCATGATTTATACTTGACCAGAGCATTAAGTCAGCTTTCCCCTTGGTGATGAAATCTAAGTAGGTTGGTCTTGGGTAGACAAACATTAAAATGCTTGTTTAGATTTTGTGATTTGTCCATGTGGGCATAAAATATAAAATAGTGAAACTAAATTATTAGTTTAAAACCACATAATTAAGCTACGTGATATATTATAAGCATGCAATAAATAAGAAAAGAAAGTGTGAACTAATTACTAGCATATAAGGTTAATTCCAACTTTGAAACAAAATACAATGTTGATATGGTCAACAAGGCTGCACAAAATATAGAAAAGGGTTGATAGGGTTGAACTTATACTTTTAAATAAAGGTCTAAAAATGAATAGGGTCAATAGAGTCGACCTAGTTATCCATATATCACAAAAAAACCAAAACTAGGTCGATAGGGTCGATCTAGTTGACTATGCAAGGGCATTTTTAAAGATTAGAAACTATGAAAGGAAAGATTGTAAAAAAAGAGACAAAGAGATAAAAATGAACCTTGGTGAATCATAGATGCATATAAATGAACATTTTTTTTCAATAACCTTGATATATGTTTGTAAATTATATAACTAGGTTGATTAAATCGATCAAGATTTGCATAAACCTATTGTTGAGTGCCATAATTGTATAGGGTTGATTGGGTTGACCTAGTATGATAAACCTATATATAAAAAATTATAAGGTCAATTGGGTTGACCTATTAGTCTATATTAGATGTTTGAAAAGTTGAAAACCTATACTAGGTTGATAGGGTTGATTTGGTAGCCTATACTTGAAAACTTGAACACAAAAGCTACAGATTGGGTCAAAAGAGTCAATCTAGTATGGAAAATATATGATAAAAATAATGATGAAAGAATGAAAGAAATTAAATACGATTAAAAAATATTTCATGGGTTAGTTCACGTGAAGTTCACCAAAATGTATTATGAAGGTGAAGCCAAAGTGAATCTAATGCTAATAATAAAGGTAAAAAATGGAAACATGAAGACAATAAAACCAATGGTGGGATAGGATTCACATCAAGTTAACTAGAATGTATGCAATAAAAAATTCATCATGTCTATAAATCAATCTTGGCTCAAAAAATATAGAGCATACCTACACTTTCAATTGGGAATACATTTGTTATGTGGGGAAATGACTAATATGGGGATCCACTAGACCCAATTAAGGGATCACTTATCATAATAAACCATTATATGAAGGTTTATAAAGCCTATTGTCTACCACAATCATGCAACAACCCTAAAATAGTCCTAGGTTTAATTTTCACTCTATTCTAATAAACACGAAAGTAAATATAATCTAGTACACACCAAATCTTGTGGCACAATATGAAGGGTTAATAAAGTAATAAAAACATGTATAAGAGAATATCAACTAAGCTATGTATCAATAAGACCCTAATATATGGAATATGAAGAGTAAAATTATTCGATCCAATAATTTTACTACTCCTATCTACTAAAGAGAGGAGAAAAAAGCTAGAATATACTTACCTAAATGTGAACCCATAAATAATCAATCTCTCCCTTGGCCAAAGGAGATTCACAAGAGGTTTTTGTGGTTTATAAGTATAACTAAGAATGGACAAAGCATCCAATACTTATCCACAAGAATAGATTCTCCAAGTATAAACCCTAAGCTAAGACTCCTCAAGTAGAATGGTGGAAGAATATATTGTAAAGAAGTATGAGAGAATAATAAATCTTTATTGCATATTTAAATAATGATGAAATGATCTTGTATTTATAAGTCAATCTCACCCTAAATCCTTCTTAATATGTTAGCTATATAGGGTTGACCTAGTCGACCTTGTATGTTTTTGGGAGATAAATCACTAGGTCCTAAGCAAACTCAGTGAAAAATACCTTAAATAGTATAGGGTAAACCCAATAAAACCTATACAGTAATCAGAGGCTAAAAGCTATATAGGGTCAACCTAGTTGACCTAGTATAATTAATTAGCTAAAGGGGATCAAGGTGAGGAAAAGAAGGATGGAAAGAGGAAAAAGACTGGAAGAGTGTGCAAGGGAGGAGTAATAGCTTAGGGTATGGTTTTAAGAACTAGTTGGATTGGCAATAATGTGTCAATAAGGGAAAACAATCTTGAAAATCACTAAAGGTCTACCCGCCCCTTTCCCAATGTACCCTTTAAGACTTAGAGAGATTGAGTCTTGATGGGTTCCTACAAGATGTAAAGAATTAATATTTGATAAAATTTAAAAATATTGTGTATACAAACCTAATCTATGTTGAGTTGTTGAGAGAGAGAGAGAGAGAGAGAGAGAGAGAGAGAGAGAGAGAGAGAGAGAGAGAGAGAGAGAGAGAGAGAGAGAGAGAGAGAGAGAGAGAGAGAGAGAGAGAGAGAGAGAGAGAGAGAGAGAGAGAGAATGATCATATTTGGAGATAAAAATTTATGTTTTTCTATGTCCAAGGATTAGATAGTTGTCAAGAATTAACCCTTTTTCATTAATGTTAGAGGGGGAAAAAGTTATAGTTTGGGAGAAAGATCACTTTGAAGAAGATATAGCTTGGGGAGATGAGAATGATTAGCTTGTTTAAGTGTTTTCCATCAATGAAAAAGGGGGATATTTTTGAAGTATATTCCTATTTTTGGTGGTGTTATAAATGTTGGCACTGATGTCAAGGTCAAGATGGATGTCATTAATGTCAAATCCAAAGTTGATGTCATGCATGGTGAAGTGGTATGTGACAAGGAATCTTATGACAAGAGAGAATTTTAAGGCAACCTATTGTCTCTCTATTGAGATAGAATTTGAAGGTATCCTAGTAATTCTTCTAATGTTGATGACATGTCAAGGTCAATATAAAGATACAAGGTAAGCCTACTTTTAAGTACTAGTCTTAAGAAGCAATGTCATATCATGAGCATGTGTATAAAGATGGTGTTCTGGTAGGATGGATACACACAAGTATGATTGGATGTGTAAGGATGTCCAAGATTTCATATTATGTTTTGAAACACTTAGGAAGGTTTCAAGGTAAACCTTCAAAGGTAAGTTCTTAAGCCTAAGCATGCAATCATACTAGTCATAGACTTTGCCTAACCTAATGAGGAGTATTAAGGTGTCATATAGATCTATGAAGGATTTAAATTAGTGGTAGATCATGTGATAATATGTTTTACACTATGTAAAAATGTGAATATTATATATAAGCTTTCATACAAGGTTTCTAGGTTAGTTCTTGGCTTAGTCTTTGCATGAAGAGACCTAGTGAGAAGGAATAGGCTCAATAACATGTTAAGGTGAGAAGTCTAAGGATTATGATAATAATGAGGTTATATGAAATTATTATGATGTTTTTATAAAAAATTAAGATGTTTCAAGGTGTGTTCAAGGTCTAAGTATGACTAGTAATTCAAGGTATTATGTGCAAAGAGACCTAGTGTGACATAATGAGGGGTAAAGTTCAATTTCCAAGGTGTTAAAGCTCACGAGATAATTTAAATAAGTGTGATATTTTATTTATATTTTTTTGACTAATTTTAAGGTAATAGACTAAAGGAGAAAGCATGAAATGTAGTTTTGAGGTTTTTTATGTGCATAGATTAAGGTATTATAAACCTAAGAATGATTTTCTTATGCTCATTGACAGAGGAAAACTTTGCATTAGTATATAATAATTTCATGGTAGTTTGGTAAGTGTCCTATCTCAAATTTCATGACATTAGTTTCTAATTTGAGGACCTAAGCTTTATGAATGATTGTTAAGAGTAGAAGGTAGTATAAACCCTCTAAATAACTCTAAATGTGACTCAATATGGAAGATCTTATTGGAAATGGATTATAATGGATTTTATGACCTATTTTAGTGATTTTAAAATGTATAGGATTCTTATAGGTACCTCTAGTTGGCATTGGTCTTTTAGAAGAGTGAGGGGAAGCTATAGGAAACCCCTTGTTTCTTGGGTTTTTATGTAGTAGGAAGTATTGACTAGGTCAAAGCATGAAAATGATTGGAGGATGATGTGTGATATTTTTATATTGTGTCCATTTAATTTTATAAGTAGGTTATAGAATTCAAATATGCTAAACCGATCATGGATGTTGTCCTATCACTAAAAAGGCCTAGTAAGGAAGATAGTGAGAAAAATAGGCAAAAGTGGGAAAGAGATTAGGGATGGATTAAATTTCATATGGTTGTTATTAAAAGAATTTAATACATAAAAACTTTGAATATAAAATTTAGATATGCTTATATACAAGCATAAAATTACTCTCAAAGTGACATGTCTAACATAGTGAGGTTTGTGTAGGGTAAAGACATGAGATTAGTCTATAAGACAATATTTATATATATAATTGTAATATATTTATTTAATTATGTAATAAGTATATTTAAGGATAATATAAACCTATTTTAAGTTCATGAAAGTGAATTTATAGGTGTTATAAGTCATTTTTTCCATGACTATGTTTTGGAGTTACAAGCAGTTTTCTATGTGTGAGTAAGATTGATGTTCTTGAGTCATTATGGAGATAGTTGAATAGTATATTGTATATTAAGTATTTGTATAGGTCTAATAGGTTAATTTTAATGTATTTTTCTTCTTGATAAATTTATATGAAGGTTTGAAAAGTCAAAGGTTCTTCACTAATTGTTGAGGCTTGTTTGCAGTTATTAGTGAGCATATGGAAATGGTCAGTTTGAGGTATTTTTACATGTTTGTTGAAATATAATGAAAATTATGATAAAATTTAGGTAATTTATTTTCTATCCAAATGATTTTTTGATATGGTTTTCAAGAAAAATTGAGTGTATGCTTTAGATGTTCAAAGCAAACTTTTTGGCAGGGAGAAGGGCTAATTATGAGTAGGCCTAATGGTGTCATTCAAGGAGTGAAATGAGATAAATTGTGTTGGGGACTTAAGGTGAGATTATAATTTCTATAATTTAAGTGTGTATTAAGTGTTTCATCCATTTTTTGAGGCTCAATATGTTCTGAAGTGGTAAAGGATAAACATGTCCTTTGAGAAGGCTTAATTGCATTGGGTCTCCTTTATGCCTAATGGTGGTTTTGGTCCTTATGAGTGGTGATAGATATATGTAGTGGCTTACCAATTTTGATGAAATAAATATTCAAGTATAAAAATAAGGTCTATTAGGACTAAGTAGACTAACTAGAATATTGAGGGAATGAGAGAATGAAATAGAAGTTTAGAAATTAGGTAGAGGGTTTAAAGACCATCATATATGTGTGTTTAATATGTCATAAATTTATAAAAGTGATGATCAAGGTCATATGACCGAGTTCTACCAAGAAGAGGGTTAGTTGAGCAAAAAGGCCTAATAGGCTATTTGAGAGAGATACAAGAGTGTTAAGAGAAAAAGAAGGTGATCATCATCATTTGAGTGAACAACAGGTGTCCAAAGGTTATCATAGGTTCCAAGTGGATGAGTTACCTATGGGATTAGTTCTTCTTTTAAATTTGGTTCTTTCTAAAGACCTAGTTTATTTGGTGCTTGACTAGTGAGGGTTTATTACTCCTTGTGGGGTTTGTGCCTCACTAAATCTTGATTCATTGATTATAGGATTAAATTCCAAGATATGTGTCAGTGGGTTTTATACACATTTAGGGTTTACCACATATCTCTTGTGTTCATATGTTTTATGCTTATATGGATTATTTTTTATGCATTTGTTGATGTATGTGTTTTAATGAATGATAAGTGAAATTGAAGGATTGTTTTAAGAGCACTTATTCACCCCCTCTCATTAGTTCTACTTAAAATAATTTTGAGGATAGGGGTGACCATTTATCTTTGGTATATAAAATCACCATAATTAAAAGGGCTTACCAAGAGTTTGTGGTATATTTCAATTATAGGTTTAAAAAAATGTGGGATAAGATCCCCATCATATTCAAGATCACTCCTAATTATGCCTTGTTTTACTATTTAAGAGCCCTCAATTCTGAAGTAGAAATCATGATACTATCCATGGGAGTGAATACAATATTGGATTCTTATGAGGTGGACATAAGGGAAAAAAATTGTCTAATATAGATAAGTAATCTTACCCCAATACCCTTCATACTCTTCTTCCTAGAGATAAAACCCCCTATGACTACCATTGCTACCCTACTAGCCAAAACTAATAATGATCAGGTAGATGTTAATCAAGAAGATATATCAGGTAAGATTGAAGGGCTTCTCAAGGCACAAAGCAACAAGATAGTGACCTTGTAAAGGTAGTAAGCTCCACCTAATAGGCCTTAACCAACACCCTATCATGCACCATATCATCCCTATCAGTACAACAAACCTATATATCATCCTAATTCATAAGGTCAAGGTAAGATCACTCAAGAAATGCCCTATAAAAACTTTAACCCCAATTCTAATATCACTTCTTATGCACTACTCCCAACTCAAAACAACTATGACCAAGAATGTCAATAAATTTTGCAATGGGGGTAGCCTCATTATATGTCAATAAATCTAAGTGGTTATGTTTGTTAATCCTATTTCATGCATGATAGTCCACCTCATACACAATTACAATAAGTTCCTTATATGCATCATGGAGAGAATCCCTTCATGACTCAGTTTGAGATGTCAAATCAATAAGGAAAAAGTGGGAGTAAGAAACCATCTAATACAACTTTTGTTAACTTCCAAGAAGGAGAACATTCCTTTGAGCAAGTAACATCTAATCAAATTAGAGGTTCAGCCAAGGTAGATAGTCCAACTGCATACCATATAAGGGATAAAAGAAGGGCAATTGGTGATGATTTAGAAGTTAGAAGAGCAAACCTCCACCATCTCAACCACCTCAAAAGGATACTATTCAAGGTACAACTCATAAGACTCCACCAATTTATAATGTTCAATATGGGAGAGGGAAGAATCATATATGTCCATTCATTCCCCAATTCACACAAATGACAAGTGGTATTATTACTCCTAAGTAATATTTAAAGGTTGATAGCTCTCACATTAACATTTCAGACTAGATGAATAAGGCTCAAGTTAACATACCTATGCGGCATACCTTGATCATTATAAGACAAAAATAAGTTATCCAAGAATATTTGTCCAAACTCCACATCTTGGACAAGCAGGAAAAAAAGGTGGGTCTAGTCCTAACCAATAACAATTAGCCTCATGAGTCTCAAGTACTCAAGGTAATCAAGCCCATTACTTTATATTTATCTATAATTATAGGTAATTTCATAGTACAAATCTATATTATAGATAGTGGGGCTAATACTTATGTCATGCTTAAGACTATAGTAGATAAATTGGGGATAAAAGATGAACCTAATGCTAAGGGGTCTTACAACTAGATGGGTCTCCTACTAAGATTGTTGGTGTCCTTAAGGATCTGAAGATTATCTTAGCTACTTATCTTAATTGCACTACATCTCAATATGTGTTAATATTTTAACTCCTTCCTTACTTTTACTTATGCTTTTCTAGGGATTTCAATACCCAAATAGTAGGTTATCTCTCAGTTTATTAGTCTTATATAGTTTTTAGGACTAGGTAAGGAAGAAATGTCACCTTAAGGTCTGATCCTATTTCTAGGTTCCATTTATAATCTCACATTAAAAATTTGTCTAATGTAAATTATACTATCATAAATGAGGATTAAAACCCCAATGACCAAGAGCCCATTGAACCACTTAAAGGTAATGTTAACAGTCCAAAATACACCTGCAGGAGAAGATGGTTCAATTCTCTCCATGTTTGGGGTAACATGGGATTAGTCTAAAGGTTATGGGTGACCTATTAGAGGACCAAAATTATATTTTATGAGGATATCTCTCCTAGTGAACCAATTTTATCTCTTATTATTTCCTAATAATTTTTTTGGGTGAAAATAGATAAAATAATGTTTCAAAAAACCTAACCTAATAAGGTGATTCACCAATATTTATCAATCCACTCTAATTGATCTTCAATCAACACTTTATTAATCAAGTAAAGACTAATTCCTAAAAAAATATTTATTATTAACTCCTAAACATAATTATTTCATGTAAAGTCTATGATGCATGTCTACAATCTAAAGATAATGTATAAGGGGTTTGTTTAAGACACTATGAACCAGGTTGATATTCAAGTACAGACACCAACACTTTGATACATGACATGACCTATATAAGATAGAATTATATAAATTAGGTGAGGGAGAGGACCTTAAAAAGAGAATGAACTTCACACTTTTGTAAATAAAGAAACACATGACACACCATGCTATCAAATAAATCTAAAAATAGTCTTTTTTATTGATTTGCAAGGCTTACAAGATACACTTTTGGTAGCTTCTTATCATACCCAAATGAGTGATAGATTAACATGGACGTAGATCATAAATATATATATAAGAATGAACAAGAATGATAATATAATATGGAATGGAAAGTGGATGAATAGGTCATAATGGTCATCATTCATTTAGCCAATTGTTACAATCAACCCTTCATGCTCTCACATGAGTTACCTTCATGGTTGGTGATCTTCAATGAGAATTTTTTGGAATTGAAGTCTATTTTTAGCCTAGGTTGACCCCATATAGATCATGTGTACACTGATCTTGGTCAATCATTTTTCCTCGTGATAGTTATAAAGCATTGAAGTAGTTTAATTAGGAATCCCCTATATAGCATTTCGTATCTACCTCCTTCTTGCATGTTAGTATGATTTAGAAAACTACCCCAGCCTTCATGGTGGATAGGTTATGGGTATGATCAATTCATAAGTCATTTGTACATGTTTCATGACCTAAAATAAATTATTTGTCAACCCTATATGCCCATGAACATCTCACTTTGCTAATTAAGTAGTCCTATTAGACAAGTAGCGTAGCTCTTGAATTCTCATTATTTTGATGGCTATGAGGATTGAATGAAATATTGAAGATGATTAAGTGAGCCTAATTAAGGCTTGAATAGACATACCATACCATGATACATGCTTCCCAATCATATCATACCTACATTTATTCTTTAATTATATGTCTAGGTCACTTCCTTGTAGCAAAACTAGAGTGATTGTTTGGGGCAGACCTATAATAAGCTTTCTAGGATGAATTGAGAGTGTCTTGTGGTTTTAAAAGGTGTAACATGACTTAAATTACCTTCTTCAATTATTTTCAACTCTCCATCAAGTTATGTACTATAAAAACATAACTAAGCCTTTAAAAAATAGAGTTTCTAGGGGGTTCGTACAATAGTCCATATAGACCAGTTCCATGGGTAGGATCTCCTAAGAGTGTAATATGAGATCCAAGTGTTTACCAAGCCATATCAATGAATTTAGATGAAAATTATCCAATCTTTCTCCCATCAAGTTTTTACTATGGTTTTATGGAGGTTTAAGGGGGTTTGGATTCTTAACAATGGTTCATAAAGTACCGGCTCCCAACCTAAATTTTTTTATAATGGATATTTATACCATAGACCCCATAAAAAATCCTAAATATCTATTGGTCCAATGCAACTTTTATGGTGAGATGTGAGTGAAATTTGATGGACCTTGATTCCCTTACAAGCATTTTAGGCAAGTTGTAGTCTTAGGGATATTTCATAGAGTTGGCTTCCCTACTATAACTCTTTCATCCATGGTTGGTAATTTTATAGGGATCCCCAACTCCTACTAAGATTATTGGGTCTAAATCCTCTTTCCATATAAGATATGATTGCTTTAATTGGTAGCTCATAGTGGTAGCTTAGGATAGTTAAGCTTGAGAGGGGGATTAGACCAAATTGACCCTTTATTTTATTTCCTTTTTCTAAAATAAATTTATTAGGAACTGTAACATCATCATATACCTCTTCATGATCTTACTTCTACTTGGGGAGTTTGAGTCTCCCACTAAGATGAGGTTGGGGATTCAGGCCTGAAGATGGCTTTAAGCTTTGCAGTCTTAGTCTAAATTTTAGGTGAATTAGTGTCTCCATTGTCACCAAATCACCCTTTTATATCTATTCTCATCTATTGTGCTTACCTTTAGCTATTTTATACCACCAACTCAATCCTTCTCTCTTATGGATTTGTCTTTGGTGTCCTCACTACCATGGTTAAATGATTAATAGTTAGTGTTAGGGACCTTTATAGTATTTTATCTCCATAGTGTAGTAATTATAGAGTATGTTTTATTATCTCATGATCGGGTATCATCCTTTGAATAGGATCTTCTTCAAACCTATTCATTTCATACTCCTCATACCCTTACAATTAGGCCTAAGTTTTATGAGTAGTTGGGCTTGTGTATCCCTAATGGCTTGGTCTAGCCCTTTTTCCTCAATTTAAGATGTTTATCATATTTGAATCCACTACTATGATTTCTCATTGCCTTTTCATATGTCTAAGATCTTGTGACCTGAATCTTCTTTTGTGAACTATATTATGCAACTCAAAATGGGCCATATGAGCTTACCAAGAGATAAATGGGTATCTCACTACCTTTCCCACATTCACTTGCACATTTTGGATCTAAAACTTATTTCTCATACCTAAATTATACCTTACATTAATTCCCTAACCTTTTCCAATTATATCATGGTTATATGGATCTGTACATGGGCTAGAAACACCTACAAAGCCTTTGTTTTCTAATTTTCTCATATCTAAAGATTTGAGAGTCCATTGGAGGGAAAAGGGAGGGAAAATAAGATTCATACAAGTGGGGAAGATGAAAGGTTTCATTTTCCCATGTGTGGGGCTGTTTTGATGGGTGGAAATTATGTTTGACTTCTAAAAGGATAACTTTTGCACATAAAACTACCTTGTCATGATAATAGGATGAAAATAAAACCCTTTTAATACCTTTTCTAATTAAATGTGGCATTAAATCATTAACATTTCAAAATTTTTACAATGCAACTTTGACTCATATCATGTGTTGAAGGACCATTTGATGAATTAAAGGGTTAATCAAGGATAGAAACAAATTCGGATAGGTAAACCATAGAGAATGACCCTAAATACATCATTAGACTTTATATTATGACTTTAAAAAGGTTTTAACACCCCCATATAATTATAACAAAGGTTATCCCTAAGAAAGTATCAAAACATGCCTAAATCCCATGAGAACTAGAAATCTCAAACTTTCTAAATTACCTTAATTTATCCTGGGAAACTTTAATTTTGTAAAGTAGATCTTAGACCATTATCTATACCTTAAAAATCACTTTGACACTCTTTAACTAATTCAAGTACCATAATGACAAATTATTAGACCATCTATAGACTCAAAATAGGTTATGACATGATGATTTCATAAGAAGGCTCTAACACATACCATGTCACTTCTAAAAATGTTAAAATGCTTACAAAAGAGACCACAAACGACACCATAATGCATGAATATCACTGTGTAAAAGCTTGTATGGGTGTCATGGGAAATTTTTTTTTACAGGCGTTGATGAGCATGTTAGTCAAGAGAACCCACTAAATCTTCATGATAGCCAAAAAACTCACTATTATAAATATGAATTGGATGACCATATCCTTAGAATACCAATATGATCTAACACCTTATAACACCTTCAAAGAATACAACAAGAAACTCAATAGGAAACAATACTAAAATAAATAACACTTAACACCTAAGAAACAAGAAGATAGGACAATAAAGAAACTAAGACAACTACACACCAGACTTGTGCAAACACATTTATTTCAAATAAGACAACAAAATACTTTAAAAAAAAAACTTGAACCCAAATATTTTATCCTACAAGATCAAATGGGAAGGCTCCTTGATCACCATGGCACCATGAGGTCAGATTTTCATGTATTAATTGGAGTCCAATTAGGTATTATTTACTAAATGAGAAGTTCTACTTGTATCTAAATATGTTGGCATGCTCATAGTCTCCTAGGATATCAATTAGATCTTCTTGATCCATTTTCAAGTGCATGGGTTGGATATTTGAAACCAACACCCATCATAATCATCCCAAACTTGCCTATTCTACATCAATTAATCTAATTTTTACCTCGTTCATACATTGCTCTTGATTAAGTTGAATAGTTTGAAGTGGATCTTATGGCATGCTTGAAGGTTGAATTCCAATAGATATGATTCTTACTTCATGATAGCCTAAGACCATTGAATTTTAGTTTCATTCCCCAAGATTAAACATAAATATAAATAGGGGATGAGTGGCTGATAAACTTGTTTGAAGACCTCAAATAAATTACCTTCTAATGAAATAACCTCTTGGAATGATAGGTTTGTAGGATTATCTTATTCTTGTTTTGTGATACTACCTTCAACCTAAATGGTATCATAAAATGCTTCAATAAGGGAGTAACTTGATCTTATGATGTCAAACAAGTCCCTTGATTGATCTTCACATGGATTTAGTTTGTTTGGACTCTCTTCAAGTTAGATAGTGATTGATGTAGGAGTAGGCATATCACAATTTGATAATGAATTAGAAACCATATATTATTAACCATGCTCATAGGAACCCAATCAAATTATTACCACCTCTAATAGATCATTAGGATCTTATTCATCCATCACAATAACTTTAAGATTTTGTCTCTCATTAAATTTACCCTTTTCCTCAACCTCATAAGTTAGTTTATATGTATCTTGACTAACTCAAGCCTATTGAGGGATGTGTCCTTGTTTTGTATCTACTGTAAGTTTGATAAATGATTCAATTTAACACTCCTCAAGACTATAATGAGAAAGAGAAACTACCATGTCATCAAGGAAGTCTTCAAGGTCATGTTATTCTACATTTTTGAAGGTTGAGTTGTGTTTCTCCTCACCAAGAGGTATCCTAATGACAAGTTCTTCTTTATGTTCACTTAAATTACCTTCATCAATTAACATCACAAATTGAACCTCTTCACTTTCTTCCTTAATGATAGGATACTTTAAAATAATTGGAATGGAATATCCTTGAAAGGAATCTAAAAGAGAGGTGAAATTGAGTGGTGTCATAGATGCTTCATTCCTCTCACTACGCTTCTCACTTTTGACAACCAACACCTCATTCCTATTTTAAACATATTATATTGAATGGACCTCTATGATTTGAAAGCTTTGGGTTTTTGAGGAGGGAGAAAATAATATTGAATGGTTTTAGATTTTTCTATAGTTCTAATACCCTAATATAGGCTTAATTTGCTAAAAGTTATCATTGATGTCATGTGTTTGCGTACTATCATTGATGTCAAGAATGATTATTAAGATGAGAGTTATATTTTATGTCATATGAATAAGGTCATTGATATTAAAGGAAGTTTGAGGTCAAGTGTTGGTTTAAAAGAAGGTGCACATGGTCATTGGTATGAGGTTGATTATTTGAGATTGCTAGTGTGGCTTTGAGTGATCCAATGGAGTGTCTTGTGAAGCATAGTGAGGTATGGTGAAATGAGTGGATACAAGTATGAATTTTTTTTGATTAAATGTAAGTTTCATGTCTTTGGTGAATATATTCAGAGCTTCATAAGTTTAGAGAGAGTTGTATTCATGTATTGTGTCTTCAAGAAGGCTAGTTTAGTCTTGGGTAGTGACCTATATGGTTCTAGGAGACTTAGTAAAAGGATAATGATGGGAGATGTTGTGGATCATATATCATATGTCTAAAGGTGAGTATTAATATTTATAAGGTTTCCTAAAGATCTCAAAGTAGTATAGTGCCTAGTAGGTATATTTGATAAACTAGTTCTTAATCATAGATATGGCTTGTAGAGGAATGAAGGTGGTGACATAGATATGTATGAGGTTGAAATTATATAATGAAGTGTTATAGAATGTGATAAATGTGTTGAATTAGTCACATAGATCTCAGAGTGAGCTAAAGTGGTAAGTTCTTCTTTATTGGTCTTCTCATAGACCTAGTCTTAAGACCCTAGGTGGAAGAATGAGGTATTAGGATTACGTTTGGAGGCTTGTGAGATAATTTTAGCATGTATTGAGGTTTGATATATTTTTAAAATTAT